>SMSQ01018929.1:5752-24477 GCA_019453375.1 Ctenoplectra terminalis | reverse complement strand
AGGCTGTTTTCACTCTCTAAATACAGATGATGGCAGATAAAAAAAAATACGCGTCAAATATTTTTTTAAACATTATCTCAAACGTAAATTTCATTGAAATCGGCGTGTTACACTTAAATGATGTCCCTTGTTAAAATAGTAACAGACTTCAATACTAGAACTACCGTAGTGTTAAAAATGATTGATTCACAGTTTTTCATTTAAATCCTATATATCTATAATACTGCATTTTTAGGAATTTTTTGCAATTTTCTATAACGAATATAAATAAAGATTTATTTCCCTTGCACCTTATATTTTTTTCAAATACATATTACTTCAAATTTTGTTTATAAAAATAGATATACTTAAATCTTCGGTAGTTCTACTGCTAATACTGGTTGCCATTATGCTATTGGAAAAATTATTTTCTATAGTGTACAGAGAAGACGGAGAAGTGTAGGTCAGTTAATAAATGGTCAAGATATTTAATTAACTACCTCACATATTTATTTGAATAGTTGATTTATTAACAAACAAAATATCTTCAAATACTTTGATTTTTATTATCCACGGCCACATGTTCTCTTCTTTCCTTTCCTAATCGATGTTACTTTATCAGATTCCTACCGATACAATTTTCAATTAATATAATCGTACCGAAACACTAAAATAGTAAAGATTCTATATATACATAGTTTCATCATATTTATCGTGTTTGACAACGATTACTCGGTTTACAGTAACAGCCTCGAACCTCCGAGAACTTCGGGTATAATGAACCGATAATATTCTGTCTATGGTACTTGCTCTACCCATCTTCCGTTCGTTTCGTACACTAATTCCACCCTCGTAACACGGGGCCCTTGTTTCTGTTTAAATGGCTCCCCTGTGTCCTTTGTGCTTGTATTGATACGAACGCATTTCCTAGCATTTGCATCGCATTTCGTAGCACACACGTCTGCCACGGTTGTCCAACTGTGTGTAAACGTTTGCATAAAGTTCTCTTGACGAATATTCGGAAGCTCCTTTTGAATACCCGGTTCAACTTTGGTCAGAGTTAAAATTATTTTACTTCGGTTCATTCATATCGAAGAATAAATTAATAAATGATTAAACATTGTTGGTTTTCTAATCGTTCAAGGATGGAAGCGGTATGATCGAGAAAAAATCTTTATTAATGAGAATAATATTTTTTAAAAATGAGAAAAAAAGCATATACAGTAAAACACCGTTTATCCAGATTAGTCGGGACCGGAATTAATTTGTATAATCCGAAAAATTAGTTAACGACATAAGTGGCACAGTTTTTATATATTTTATTCTATTTATTGCACATTTCACTTCGTTTCTACAACAATATTTTAACCCTTTCGCTCCGAAAAGCGTATATANAAATGAGAAAAAAAGCATATACAGTAAAACACCGTTTATCCAGATTAGTCGGGACCGGACTTAATTTGTATAATCCGAAAAATTAGTTAACGACATAAGTGGCACAGTTTTTATATATTTTATTCTATTTATTGCGCATTTCACTTCGTTTCTACAACAATATTTTAACCCTTTCGCTCCGAAAAGCGTATATATATGTGGTATAAAATATAATAAAAGGTTTATTTAGAAGGAATATACAAAGATAATGGTACGGCGCGTTCTCTTCCGTGTCTAGTGGCGAACTCCTCGCCCTGCGTAAAAAAGCTATCGGCGTTCCCGCTGCCGATCGCCGTTTGTTTTCAAACATATACACGCACGCACACGCGCGCGCGCGCACACACACACAGAGCCACGCTTGGCGCACCACATATACGCCTTTAAAAATGAAGTTATCATCTGATAAAAGCGTGTATAAACGTTTTCTATATCATAGAATTATTTATATTCTCGTTTACGTATGATGTGCCATCATTCATGAAACAGCATACTTAAATTTTATTATGTATATTTTTGTTACATCGACAAAAAATGTACCGATTAGTATACCAAGAGCTCTTTCAATTCCGAGAGCACCGTAGTGAAAGAGTTAATTAAGATGCGACATTACCCGTGCATCGTCGATGTGACTATATGAAACAAGCAAGGAAAATTTTTGGGTATTTGAATGAAAATGTAACCGAGTAAAAATGAGAGAAGAAAACAGCCTGTACGTATTTGTAGAGGTACTTGCCATTTTAGGTAATTAGTAAAACATTCATTTATTAACAAAAAATTCTTGCTTACAATTATAAAAATTTTACTTCTACAGTGCGGAAAATATATATCTTAATTAGAAATCCGGATAAACAGGGTTTTAATTTAATATAAAACGCTCTCTTCCATTCTCTAACAGATTCTCTCTCCGCGCACGCTTTAACTCGCTAATAACTCGCGCCCACTTATCAGTTGTTTCAGTCTTGCATGTTATATACGATGTATGCAAATATCTCAGACTTACTTCAGTCAAGCTTTCGGGTGTTTTTTAAAATTCTATATTAATAATGAATAATAATTCTCTAGTGGAATATGCTAGAATTATTTTATTCTAAATCCCTTTACAATAGTGCTTCTCAAACTTCTTTGGATCACTGCCCCTTTGTTTCCAATTTTTAGTAGTAACATACCTGTTCCGTGTACATTAGGACCCCGCCAGAAAAAGTGAAGATCTTTTTCTTTCTGTGATTAATAAAACAATAGAGACTTGTTTGTCGCGAGAAAGGTAAAATCCTTTTTTGAAGACTGCAAATCGACAACTGAGGCGTTCAGATGCAAAATTGATCGATTCTATTTTCTGTAAATTTCATAAATTCAACATAAAAGTCTACGATTAGTGCTTAACTTTTAAAAAAAGCAATCCTTATTAACCCTTTCACTACGGTGCTCTAAGAATTGTAAGAGCTCTTAGTATACTAATTCATAAAGTTTTTGTTAATATAACAAAGATATACATAGCAAAATTTAAGTATATTGTTTGATGAATGATGGCAGATCATACGTAAATGAAGATATAAATAATTCTGTGGTACAGAAAACTATACACGCTTTTATCAAATGATTACTTCATTTTTAACCCCTTGCCTTACGATTTCTTCCAGCATTCGTACGCATTAATAATAATCACCGTTTCAACGCTCTGTCAAATGTAAAATATTGAAATACTACACATAACTTACATTTGCCAATTCCCAATCTCATAAACTGAAATCGCAGTCAAAGTTGAGATTAAACTTTATCAGAAACATAGTGCGTTTTTATTATACTCGAACCATAATTCGCGCGACGAGTGAGACTCGTGATTGCAAGCCAAAGAGTTAAATGCGTGTATATTCGCTCTTCGTAGCGGAAGGGTTAACTTCATCCAAGTTGATCAGTTTGGCTTCTACGTGGTTCGACTCTTCTTCTAATCCACAGAACCCAGACACGTACCTGCAATTCATAAAAAATTCTCGTTCCCACAAGTATTTTATGTAAAGAAATAGTTGGCTCAAAGCTTGCGCTCCAGTTTTCTAATCCCGAGAGAAATTTTTACGATACATCTGTATCATGGATCGAATTTGCGTGCCCCCAGTTTGGCGCGTCGATACTTCTCCAATGTTGAAGAACTAAAATAGCTTCCTTTCACGGTATCAAGCAATTCCACGTCGAACTCGATTTTCCAGCCACGTTCCTCCTCTTTGACAGACGTTTCAATATTTTCCCCGACACGGAGACGCGATACTGATAACATCCTCGAGGGATCCGCGGAGATTTTGCCTATGCATCATCCCTGTTTATACATGTTATTCGCACGGTGTGCTAATGCACACGTTCTCGCGTGCACGCACACGTGATCCTCTGGTGTATTCGGATGCATGCACTTTGTGCAGTTAGGCTAACAGGGTTATGTAGTTTCCCCGATACGAGAGACAGTAACTATTCCATTTAATTTGATTACCCTACGTCTATCTGCCACCGCATGTAACACCTACTAATAGCTAATTTGCAACTGCATTAGTTAGTTAAATATGCCGGCGTATCGTGCGCGACTAATCAGGGCAGAATTGCGTGAGCGCCGACCGCTACAAGCTTCATCGATGATCGTGCGGCCGGAGAAATTACCGCATCCCCAATTGTTTCGTTGTGCGGCTGTCGCGTCTCTGGTGATACCCGTTTTGGCTACCGCTGCCTGAAATTCTTGGTTGTGTTTAGTGTCTGTTCGACATTCGGGATACGCGATACCGTGCAGAAGTCTTAGATCGTCCGTGGCGGTCAACGTGTTAACTACACTACACACTCGTTCGACGCTCTGTTCAACACTTTGTTCAACTCTGTTTAACACTCTGCGCGCTCTCTTCAGCTCTCTGTTCAACTCTCTTTACACTCTGTTCAACTCACTTCAACACTCTGTTCAATTCTCAATACGCTCTCTTCAACTCTCTGTTCAACTCTCTTCAACACTCTGTTCAACTCACTTCAACACTCTGTTCAATTCTCTATACGCTCTCTTCAACTCTCTGTTCAACTCTCTTCAACACTCTGTTCAACTCACTTCAACACTCTGTTCAACTCTCTTCAACACTCTGTTCAACTCTCTATATGCTCTCTTCAACTCTCTGTTCAACTCTCTTCAACATTCTGTTCAACTCTCTACACGCTCTCTACAACTCTCTTCAACACTCTGTTCAACTATCTATACGCTCTCTTCAACTCTCTGTTCAACTCTCTTCTACACTCTGTTCAACTCACTTCAACACTCTGTTCAATTCTCAATACGCTCTCTTCAACTCTCTGTTCAACTCTCTTCAACACTCTGTTCAACTCACTTCAACACTCTGTTCAATTCTCAATACGCTCTCTTCAACTCTCTGTTCAACTCTCTTCAACACTCTGTTCAACTCACTTCAACACTCTGTTCAATTCTCTATACGCTCTCTTCAACTCTCTGTTCAACTCTCTTCAACACTCTGTTCAACTCACTTCAACACTCTGTTCAACTCTCTTCAACACTCTGTTCAACTCTCTATATGCTCTCTTCAACTCTCTGTTCAACTCTCTTCAACATTCTGTTCAACTCTCTACACGCTCTCTACAACTCTCTTCAACACTCTGTTCAACTATCTATATGCTCTCTTCAACTCTCTGTTCAACTCTCTTCAACTCTCTGTTCAACTCTCTTCAACATTCTGTTCAACTCTCTACACGCTCTCTACAACTCTCTTCAACACTCTGTTCAACTCTCTTCAACACTATGTTCAACTCTCTTCAACACTCTGTTCAACTCTCTATGCGCTCTCTTCGACTCTATATTCAACTCTCTTCAACACTCTGTTCAACTCTCTATGCGCTCTCTTCGACTCTATATTCAACTCTCTTCAACACTCTGTTCAACTCTCTACATGCTCTCTTCAATTCTCTGTTCAACTCTGCCCTCGCATCGACCCATCGTCCGTCCGTTGGGTCCGGTCCCCGTCCGTTACGCCCTCTACCGCCCTCCATAAACCAAAAGTCCTTAAAACTACGACACTACAATAGGAAAGCACGCCGGAAACTTTAAGGGCTGTCTTCTACAAATTAGCAAAGTTTCAAATTTTTTTCTATTTTCTATAGATTACAGATATTTTACAAAGAAATGCGGTTTAACGGTTTATTAACCCCTTGCACCACGCCGAAACTCTGAAAAAACCGTGCCAAACTTGGCCGCCGGAATGATCGCGGAACGAGCCGAACGAGCCGAAAGTGGCGCAATTTGAAACACGACACCTTACGACTGAGTTACATAGTCTCGCTCGTATTTACTTCACGCGATGGAGCTCTTTGGAAATTCAAATGAATTTGGATCAAAAACTTTTAAAAAATACGTTAGAGTCTGACTCGTGATAGTCATACAAAATCGAGTCATAAAAAATTTTCATCACGAGTCAGACTCGTGAAAGTAGTACAAGGGGTTAATGAAGAATGCGGATGAACCGAACGAAAAGTCAGGGATCCATTAAGATTTTTAGAAACGAGGATAAACCTGATGCGAAATTACGGAGCCTGTAAGTAGGGAGTCACATGCGGACGGTAATACGAAATGAGGGCACAGCAGGAGGGTGAAACTTTGTGAATAAACCCAATGCGAAATCAGGGCGTCACTATGATGCGATTTGCGGACGAACTCTGTGCACAGTCCAGGAGCCACAGGAGGGTTAAGTTTTATGCAGGAACCCAATGCGAGATCGGGGAGCCGTTGAGTCTAGAAGAAATTTCTTTTGGATAGATGAATTATGCGAATGTACTTGCGGCGAAATTTAAAAGTCGCGGAAAATATTAGTTAGACCTCGTAACTGTAAATTGAAAGTTAATGCAATTTGAAGAGTAAAGTTGCTTCGCGTGGAAGCGGTTAATTATCATTATTACGATCTATATTAACAGTAAAATTACCGATGATTAACACTAAAGCTACCAAAGCGGTCAAAATGACCAGCTTGTAATTTCTCATAGAAATTATATAAATTTACAGCGATTCAGTTTGGGGAATTTTTCGTGATTTTCTGTGAAAAATATAGATAAAGATTTATTCTCCGTACGTTATGTATTTTTTTATTATATTTGTCATTTTTATTTTTTGGGGTACAAATAGGACTACTTTAATCGTCGGTAGATTTAGTGTTAAAATAGATTTATTTGTAGCAATGAAATCGTGATGATGAGTATTTGAAAAAATTCTTATAATAAGGGTAATGATTCTTTGTGCATATTTTTTGCAAAAAATTATAGAAAATCCCTAAAAATGCGCCACTGTAAATTTATAAAATTTGTATGAGAAATTACGAACCAGTCATTTTGTCTGGTACGGTAGTTTTAGTGTTAATTATGATTTTAAGAACTATTTTATTTCTTCAATTGAAAACAAAACCTGTTATGTAGCGTTTTATTTTTTATTCAGTGTTCTATAGTGACTCACTATCTAGTCACTAGTGTCACTAGTAATATTCACTATCTAGTGAATAACTATGTACCCTTCAAGATTATTAGTGACCACGTTGAGCTCAATCAGTAATGCAAGACGTGTTTATAGTAAGTGGTATAGGTCAGTATCTTTCTGAAAATTTAGAGCCTTATCGCAAGAGTTTTTCTTATGTAGCATCACCAGTGAATTCGGTAAATTCTTTAATGGCTTTTGCAAGAAAAAGATCTACTTTATTGTATGGTATAGTTAACTTTTATCTCAGACGCTTAAGTTTAAAAATAAATTCCAGAAAATAAATACTCGAGAAAGTCAGTTTGTAACAGGTATCTGGCTCGTTTTAAAAATTATTTAAACATGTTTAAGTGTTCTCAGTGTTATAGAAATATGTATCGTTTTATTTAGGAGAGTCTAGAATAATTTTCTGCAAGAATCATTTATACAACTTTCATATTTAATGCAAAAAAAAGTTTAAGGTCGAAAACTTGCCTTTTTTATTTGAATTATTCGAGAACTGAGTGGCATGGAGAAAAACGGTTATTCTTCTGTAGTATCGTAGTTTAGAATAGCAGTGAGTATTCCTAAAGACACCAGGATCACAAAAGAGAGAGTCCCTGCGGGCTGATGCTGAATTTTTTTGTTCAGACGTCGTTGATTTCTGAGGATCAACAGTATTAAGTTAGAAAACATAATAATACCGTATGTAGTATCGTAGTTTAGAATTGCAGTGAGTATTTCTAAAGATAGGACCGTAAAAGAGAAAGGCACTGGCGAAGATCAGGCCCAAAGGGCTGGCGAGTTCTTCTCCGGCCGATGCGAGGCGAGGGTGAGGAGTGCGTAGTGGTGGGTGTGAGGGTGCATGAGGACTTTTCCGAAAATGGTAAAATAGAAGAGATTGTCGTTGACGTTGAAGAGCGAAGGACCTACGCACTGCAGGCTATCTTAGTATCGAACTGTTTTGTTTTATTTTATATCTATGTTTTTCTAAAATAAACATATAATCCTTTATTATAATACCACGCTTCTTTAAAATAATCTATTAGAATCACGTATTGCTTATTGAGAAATATAAAAAAAATTAAGATTCGTTTAACATGCTTCGTAAAAAAGAGAACTTAACAGTTTATGTGTTATATTAACCCTTTGCACTCGAAGTTTTTTTTCATTCATATTACCAGCAACTCGAAGCAGTTTCAGTGAAGAAATCATATTTATATATACGTAAATGATGTGCGCATTCAAAGGAAAGACATTGTATGTTATTATTTTTTTTTTAATTGATTATAGATTCAAGTATTGTGTTATTTGTCAGCAAAAGTGATTTGTCTTTGTCCTTATGGTATGAACTAAATATTATTTGCATTGCATCCATAGCGGAGCCCTCGAGTTTGAAGTCAAATTTTAAATGGCTCCACTCCGGAGCCCTCAACTGCAAAGGGTTAATATCTCAAAATAAAATAAATAAATCGACTTATTATTATTCTTGTATTGATAACTATAAATTACATTTAAAATTTTGTGTATACTAAAAAGTAAAACTAAAAAAAACTATATGGGGACCTCCGCAAGCGAGGATTGAGTTAAATGTGCAAGGTGT
This sequence comes from Ctenoplectra terminalis, assembly GCA_019453375.1. Classification (NCBI taxonomy): domain Eukaryota; kingdom Metazoa; phylum Arthropoda; class Insecta; order Hymenoptera; family Apidae; genus Ctenoplectra; species Ctenoplectra terminalis. The sequence continues at coordinate 15,997 of SMSQ01018929.1, read as the reverse complement.
GAACGTTGTTTCATGATGGATTCTCCGAAATTGTCAAAATGACTGCAATTTCTCATATAAAATTCTACAAATTTACAATGGTACACTTTTAAGAATTCTTTGTGTTTTTCTGTAACGAATACGAACAAACATTTATTTCCCTTGGATTTTATTTTATTTTTTTTTCAAGTACCTATTATTTTTAATTGTTTAATAAAAATAGGTATACTTAAATCATAGGTAGCTCTAGTGTTAAACTTGATAAATTCTTAAATCTCGGAGCAGTTGATCTGATTAGCTAATATTATATTAAAGCACTATATTATATTATAATTAACCTTCTATAGCCCGAATTTTATCTGCTTATTAGAGAAAAAATTACGATCGATTACAGTTTTTCACTTTGATTTGAAAATGTTTAAACTAATAATTACCGTAGATGGATCGTGGTGTCGCTACAGTAATAAAGTAATCAAATTTAATAGTGCAATGATAACTAAAGAAAATTAATTTTTTCAAATATAGATACATCAGTTTGTAACTTTTAAGTCACACGGTCCCATTGAGGGTTAATAGATTATATCATGTATCCATTCACTGCGTCACTGATCGATAGCTTCCGCTTTACGCAGAAAGACTTCCGACTACAACGTACGATAGTACTCGATAGATTTTTAGATTCTCTTACATAGAGCATCCAGTGCCGCGAGACTTCGTATCGAAAAGGTTAAAGATCTTTCATCTTCTCGGTGACGCGGGATTAAACGCATGTTTCATCTTATGCGAATAGATAATAGTGTCGTCGCCTATGATCAAAGGGAAATAAATTTCCTGCGGCATAATAAATAACTTTCCCATCTGAACGTAGGCAAAATTGCTTCATTGCTTTTCACAAGTTTCCGGAAATTGTTGAAAGCGCCTTCTTTAACCGACAACTTTAATACCCTTTTCAAAATAACCACCTCCTTAACGTACCTTTTTGACTCACTGGAAATTGTTACGATAAATATAACATGAATCTTTGCGAGGGAGCGCGTTTATTTCGTATACATGGAAAAATTAATGCGAACGCAATTTCCTGTATCCACAACGGGAGAAAAGGGAAATGACGCGCTCGTTCAATGGCTACTCACTGTTCCGTTTTCAGAAACGATATTAAAATCATGAAATATAAAATAAACGTTAAAATACGGATACATGGAACGTGGAATGGTTCAGAGTTTTTGTGTGAAACGATACGATATGCGATTTATTCGTAAATGGTGATTAAAAATTGATCGTTTCGTTTCGTATCAAATGTAGGGGATGGTAATAAAAATAAGTAAAATGAACATTGTATCGTCATTATTATTGTCATCAGATATTTAGTAACGTCATCGAACTGTTAATTTTACTTGATTAAATAATTGTTTCGTATTAAAACATATAATAAAAAAATGTTTAAATAGTTTCGAAGATGTGTTAAAAATCGACTGAGGGGAGTCATAAGTGATTATAAAGACTTTTTTAATATAAAAAAGTTTATTTATTGCAATATATAGTGTCATAAATTTACAAGCTTGATATACAAGCTTCTCAATGATTTTTTTCTTTTTCTTTTTTTAATAATCATGCTTTGTTTCGAAAGATGTTCCCGTGTGTTCCTGGATAACTTTTAACAGGTTTACTTCGGTTCGGGACATACAGACCTTGTATCGAACCTTTGTTCGACACGATTTGTCTTTCGTTAGCGAAAGAACGCTATTATTTGTCTTGTATCGACATTCCTATTTTTTTAATATTTAATGTTTTACTTTGTTATTTTTTATAATGTTGCATGAGTCTCGTATACTTCGTTGCATCCTCGAAACTGAACATAAAGTTTTCCCATAGCGCCAAATAAGAAAACCTTTTGGAAAAGCTGTCGCAGTAAATGTATTAAGTCTAATTAACATTCAAAACTAGATTTATCGTTGAGATAAAAATTTGTATTCTTAAATTTCTTAAACCGACGGTTTCATTTTCTAATATTTCTAATATTTAAAACTTCATTATCGTTGCAACTATTATTCGTCGTCATGGCCAAGGTATTACCTTTTCTATTCTAAATAGTAGGCTGTCCCAAAAGTTTCTTTCGTTTTATTAATAAGTAATGAATCCATAATATTTTACGTTTTACAATATATTATTATTTTATATAGGATTCATTTTGCAGTATTTTTCCCTCCATCTCTCGTTTAACAAATAAGGCTGAATGTTTATTTAAACATGGCTAGACGAAACCACCGCGTGGAGATAACGGAAGGAACTTTCGGGACAACCTGAATATAACATAAATATAAAATTATGTGTCAAAACAAAGATACAGCAACTACTGAAATTTCTAAAAAATACTAAGCTTCTCCGTAAACTTTAATTCTCCAAAAACATTTTTTCTTCAAGCTGAGTCGCTAGTAATCCAACTTACTATTACTGATTGATGCTACATTAAATAAACAATATAAAAATTAAAAAATCATTATTTCCAACACGATCTTAATTTTCTGTCGTCTTCGTCAACCAATCTTTATAATAACCAAATGGAATCGAATCAAATTTTTCCAATAAAATTATCGAGATACACAAAGTACATTCTAATCAAATTCTCACGGTATTCTTATTATAACTCATCTCTCGTTAAAATATTCCCACAAAATTAGTTACAGTAAAATAGAAGGAAATTTAAATACTTAAAGTTCACTTCTTTACCCAATATACCCAGCATTATGCAAAAACTTCGGCTCAACTGCAATACAACAACCACAACTAACGTTCAGGCTAAAACGAAGAAGATCGCGGTTAAATAAGAAAGAATATTACACGGTTAGCGGTATTTGCATCACGCCAAGGTTTACGTCGGAATTGCATCGAAAACGTAGGAAGTCGGAGGAGAGCAATAAAAATATAGCATAGGCGAGAAGGAAAAAAAGAAAGAAAAAAAGAAAAAAAAGGAAAAAAAAATTAGATAAGAAAACGGGTTGGTCGAGCTCTTAGAAAGCTCCGGCTTATTAAAGTAGAAGTTCGCCGCGCTTTTTGAACTCGTTCCCGCGACGTGCCGCGACGACAGCTTCGCTTGAACTTTCTCAAGAAGCGAGCCGTAACTCGCGAAACCAATAATACGCCCTTAATCTCCTTTTCATCCCCCCGTCGTCGTGCTCCATCGCTTTTTTTTCTTTTTCTTTTTTTTTCTCGGCCTCCTACGTCGTACTCAACGTCGTCAGAAAAGTTCTAAACGTTGAGAACCGGAAACTACTCGATTGCAAACGGTTTTATGTTGGCGGGACCGTGGCGTTCAGGCGTTCGGTTACCCGCCATTTTGGATTAGTCGCGATGGAGATACCGATCGTCTTGTTTGACGGTGAGAAGGTGGATTTTGGTGTGAGTTAATAATCTCGCAGGAATTTATGGGACTATTGGATCTGTTATATCGCAGCGCTTCTTTTTTTACGCTGGAGGGGGATGCTAGAGTATGATCGTAATCGGTTTTTTTTATTGTTTGGTTAGTGGCTGGGTTGGTAGCTCGAGAATGATTATAAGAAAATTCATTTTGAAGGAATTTTGATGTTATACAATATGTGAATTACTGGGTTGATATTTGTAAATTGTAAGAGAAATAATTATAAGTTGTTTATCGATTTGTTTTTATTCCATTATCTTTAACGTTAAAACTACCAAAGAGGTCGAAGTGACCAGATTGTAATTTTTTACGGAAATTCTATTAATCGAGGGTGGTGTATTTTTAAGAATTTTTCGTGATTTATTGTGATACATAGATCGAGATTTATTTCACTTGCATTCTGAATTTTTTTCAAATACCTATAATTGTGATTTCTTTGATAGAAGTAGANGGGTGGTGTATTTTTAAGAATTTTTCGTGATTTATTGTGATACATAGATCGAGATTTATTTCACTTGCATTCTGAATTTTTTTCAAATACCTATAATTGTGATTTCTTTGATAGAAGTAGATTTAATCGTCGGTAGTTCTAGTGTTAAAGTATTATAGTACAATGATTTTATATAGATTACCTATCAGGGTATGCTAAATTGTATAAAATAAATTATTATATAAAAGCACTATAGTACAGTAATTTTATTGAGATAATCAATTATTTTATATAGATTACCTATCAGGGTATGTTAATTGTATAAAATAAATTATTATATAAAAGCACTATAGTATAATAATTTTATTGAGACAATCAATATTTAGAGATTACCTATCAGGGTACGTTAATTGTATAAAATAAATTATTATATAAAATCACTGTAGTACAATAATTTTATCGAGATAATCAATTATTTTATATAGATTACTTATCAGAGTATGGTAATTGTATAAAGTAAAATTAATTATTATATAAAATTACTATAGTACAATAATTTTATTGAGATAATCAATTATTTTATATAGATTGTTATTTGCGATTCTCTTCAGTTTATTAAAAAAATATCGCAATAATTCTACTTAATTCAGTTTGATTTAATAAAATTAGGAAATAGAGCGATTTTATAAGCGACTTTAAAAGTTAAAAAAAAATTCATGTAAACCTTCAAGAGCCTGTTCATATTTCCTGTATAAATATTTATAACGAATCTGATGTCTGGTAGTTACTTTAATCGTGTAGTTGTGGGAATTAATTTACATATAAGGTTCCGCGCATCCCGCTTAAAAGAAACAAGAATTTAATATTGCCTAGCAGAGCTGCAGCTTCTATTTCGTTATTTAGTAGAGAGAAATTTTAAGAGGATTATAAGAGGAAGGTAAAGATAAGGGAAAGGAAGAGCGGAATATTATTAACAGAAGTGAAGAACTTTTAGTTCCTATCTTTAATGCGATGCAAGATAAAAGAGAAGTAGCATTGACTTTTCTTTAAATTATTCACGTTAAATAATTGAACCTTTGGCACAATTAATATCGCAAAAATTAGCATCGAAGAAACTTATAACTAAGAACCTTTATTTCTTTTTAATAATAAAAAAATTCCTACTGCTTCCTATAAAAATTTTAGCGATCTGTTGTATAGTATACAAAATTTCAATAAACTATTTTAATCCTCCCATTGTGCTTGCGTTTACGTGACAACCATGGTTTTTAATTTACACAAATTTCTTATTTTGATCTTTATTAGACCCAGATTTTTTTAGCGTATCTATTTTTATCATACACGTTCTAGAATATGTGAATTAATTTTTTATTATATTTGTAAAAGAAGCACGCAATAATAATCGATATATAGAGTCAATTTTTACGAACACAATGTGGTACTTAACACTTTACCAACCGGGAGCCTATTAATCGGCTTTTTGCAATCAACGCTCAGCGACCGGGAGCCTATTAATCGACTGTTTCAGTCAACGTTTATCTACCGCTTGCTGCTTAATACTAACATTATGAAAATTAAAAACTTTATTTAATTCAATTACCCTACAATAAGATAAACGATATACCAAGCACTCTCACGAATTTCGATTTGAAAACAAAGTTGCAAGAATAAAGAGTTTATATTTCCGCACGATAGCCAAAATCGAGCCGGTGTTAGCGATGTATCCGCGCTCTAATGAACTGGTCGGTAAAGTGTTAAACTATGTACCTAATTAGACGATAAAATATTCTAGCTTTATAATTATTTATGATTAAATAGATAATTATATAATAATTATATATGATTAAAGAAATAATTATATAATAACTATTTACGATTAAAGAAATAATTCTATAATAATTATTTACGATTAAAGAAATAATTATATTATAATTATTTACGATTAAAGAAATAATTATATAATAACTATTTATGATTAAAATTTCTAACATTAATAGTCACTTCGATTTAATTATCAATTAATAATAACAACCTTTTTAATGGTAGAACCTTATATCTTATTTTTATGCGATACTTAAAGTTTCAACCAGACCATATCAACGAGTTTATTACGCACCCTGTATTGATTGGATTTTTTTTTATATTCTACAAGAACAAGTAAAAGCTCCCAGGTCCAATAGCACGCCTTTAACCTTTTCGTTTTTGCTGAAAGAAAGTTTTCGAACACACCAGATTGCTCAACTAAGAACCTTTATTGCATTTGAGCAGTTACTCGCTTGGAAAGCTCATTTCTGGACGGCTTCGGTATTTAAAAAGAGAAAAATGGCAACTGGGCGATTCGCATGACGGAGATTTTATAACTACCCCCCGATAGAATTATTTTTCATCGTTCGAGGCACTCAATTTGGTCTACAGTTTATATTTTTCCTTTCGCGGCAGTAAAGAATGAAATGAAAGCTTAGAACAAATAAAAAGGTGAAATTGTTGAGCTGAAATTTTTCATTTATAGAAGAAATATGGAAGAAATATGGAAATTGTTCGTTAATGAAAATTCGAAATTCGACTGGAAAAAAATGTTTGATTTTAATTAGAAAAAGAGTATCGTTTCGATGAATAATTTTTGGCTGTTAAAAATAAAGAGCAAATAAAATTAATGGAATATGGGAAAAGGGAACTTTTAATCAGGAATTTGTTCATACGTGTATTTATGAAAATTTAATTTATTTCTATAATTGAGTAAATATAAGAATGGAAAATAAAGGTCGGTAATTCGTAAAATTATTTGTTCAGTTTTCTGTTGACAAAAGAATAAATCTTTCGTACTGAAAGCAGGGCAATTTATAATTTGCGTTCGTAAATTAAATTGCAGCGAGCAAAATACAACTTCAAAAAAAAAATGTGTGCGTGTAAACTTGTGAATTATTTAAAGTACACTGCCTTTTTTAATTGAAAGTCTTCGCTTTCGCCTTCCCATTTTACGAATTTTACTATTTGTTTCGTGGTATTTATATCATTTTGACGACAAAGCTAAAACTTTTATAACTGGCAGAATTCACACACAAATATTATTCGTTTAAAATATTTTACGACTGTATATTTCTCCGTTTAAACCAGTCTTTTGAAATCCTTTGTCGATAAACCTTCCTAAAATTTCGTTCACACATTCATACTTTATATTCATATATTTCTACAGTTTTCCTACAAAATTATGTACACAATATTTTTGCATCTTCCATATGGGTTTTATTGCGGCGATTTTTCTCTTAATTTTTACAAAACAGAAAATATAGAAAATATTAATAATTGAATTCGCTACTTGAATAAATTGTACTGCAAATGAGCCATGTTTTAGAATTATAGTGTGTGTTTGTAGATGTGTATCTGAGTTTTGAAAAAATAAGAATTGAGACAAAATTTTAAACATGAGAAATNTGATACGGACGAACTCTAGCTATTTTTGAGAATGGTCATTTTCACATCCGGCATGTTATTAGTTTACGAGCTAGAAACCGGCGAATATTTCGGTGTTTGTCGATTTCTGCTCAATAGCAAAGTGCCGTACCCTAAAACCTCACTAAGAACTGACGCACGTGTACTTCAGCTGCGACCTTCGGACATCGTCACATCTGCACTTACCTGACTTGGGACTGACATACGAACTCTGAGGGCGTGACATTGACCACCTCTCTTGACACCAGAATTTAGAACTGATTGGACATAGCATGCCTCCCACCCTCTTGGCGATGACACGCCTAGCAAGGGTGTCTAATATTTAAGGACTGACAAGATAGTATAAGATTAGTATAATACAGAATAAGAGGAGAATTGAACTGAGAATAAGATTAGAACTGAACTGCGAACTGCGTGAGAGGTGAATTGTGAACTGTATTAAGAACTGTATCTGAACATTAGAATTGTATCATGATAGAACAAGAACTGAACTAGAACTGTGAAATATTACATTGTGAACATTTGTATTATCTGATACAAATATAGTCATCTGTTTATTGTTACAAAACGTGTTGGCATCTTACATGCTATATTATCGACTCCACGATCACTGTGGGAGTCAACACTCCGATTTTCAATAATTTAACCAAAAATCGTTATTGACCTCACAAAGAACATCACTTAAGTGTAATACGCCGATTTTAATAAAATTTGCATATGAAGTAGTGTTTAAAAAAATATTTGACATGTATTTTGTTAATGTTAAGAAGGTGAAAACAACCCCCAAAATTAGGAATGAAAAATTAATTTTCCTCAATATTTCAGAAATTGTTCACACTGTTTCACGTTTAAATTTGCAATTAAAAATCGCACAATTTCTATTTAAACAATTTTTCCCTAAAGTGAATAGTTTCCAAAATATTCAACAAAATATATTTTTCATCCCTGACTATGAGAGCTGTTTTCACCTTTCAATATGGATAATCACAGATAAAAAAAATACCTGTAAAATATTTTTTTAAACGCTATCTCATACGTACATTCTATTAAAATCGACGCGTTACGCTTAAGTGATGTCACTTATCAGTAAACAACTCACAGTAAGATTAACCCTTTGCACTCGGAGCCATCACGCGACAGTTTTATAGGAAAGCGTGGAAACAGAAATCGTTCTATATTTCGGTGTATGCCATACTTTTTGATTTGCTCTCTCTTGGCATTTGAAATAGAGAACTTCAAAGAAACATGCATTTTTTAAAAAAGTTATGCCGAAGTAAGTTTATCTTCTGTAATCATTGATATCATTAATATATAATATATATAATATTATATATATATAGTATATATAGTATATAATATAATATATAATATATAATATATAATATAATGAAGATGTCCCCTGAGAGAAGACGTTCGAGTGCAAAGGGTTAACATAACATTAACCCTCTATGGCGCCATATGATTTAAAAGTTACAAACTAACGTATCTTTATTTTAAAAAATTTGTTTTATCTAGTTATCATTGTTCTATTAAATTTGATTACTGTATTACCGTAGCGGCACCATGATCCATCTCTAGCAATTATTAGTTTTAAAATGTTCAAATCTAAGTGAAAAACTGTAATCAATCGTAATTTTTTCTCCGATAAGCAGACAAAATTCGGGCTATTGAGGGTTAACAAAACCTTCTCCACTTCCTATTTTCAAAAATGCGACAAACCACAATTTGAAGAAAACCGCATTTTCCAATTCGGTTAAATACAAAGAATTTGTTATTAACGTACCCAGTCACTCGATTCAGTTTTATTCTTTTTTCAGAGAGCTTTTTTTCTTTTTTAAATGAAATAATGATTGCATGGAGGAAATTTCAAAGGCCGTACAAGGGTTAATTTCTTTCCATTTTCGAAATCAAATAACAACGTTGCATTTGTGCGCAACAGTTTCTTTCTGTTGACGGAGAGAATTATTAATGCGAAATCGCTGGAGCACGCTTTATTTTTAATTGCAACTTACGACCGGTGTGCGCAAGACAACTGGAAACTAGTAAAACGGCCGGAAAATCCGTCTTTCTGCTTTTCGCGAGCGAGACAAAGCTTTTAATTACGTTTTCTTCCGCGTAATGACGGGAGAAAGCTCGAGGAGGAGGTGGCGTTGATGGTTGGAGGCAAGGGACAAACACAAAGCCCCTCGAAACGCAGTTTCTGCTCGCTATCGGGTTGTATTTAAATGCACGCGTTAACGTTGTTACTGTAGATAACGGGATTTTAATTGATAACGATAATACGCGTTAAAATCCGTATTAACTCCGTTACATGCCATTGTATGTTCGACGAGCGTGGGTACCTCGATTTTAATGGCTGCTTTTAAATGATCAAAGCGTGTCACTATCAGTTTTGTGTAATCGCGCGCAATTCAATTATTATTGTTATTAATTGTAGACATTTCGCGACGAAGTTATTTCGTCGGTTCTGTGTTCTGGTTCGTTTTCAACGATGAAAGTAATAATCATTTTGAATGACTTGGGTGCATCTGCTGTTATTCTGATATTTGCATTAGTATAATGATGTTTGTTTTATCAGTATTGATTTGTTTTCTGCATTCATGGATTTTGTAATCGAATAATTCGTAGCAATTTAAGGAAAGGTCATAAGCATTATGTAAATTATTTTATAGTTGGTGTTTAGCCACGCAATTAGGCCATAAAGCGGCAGCAAGGCCCAAACAGCTGCAAGCCAGTACATTTACAGCTAGTCGAATTCTATAGTCTGCCTTACGACCCTGAGTCGGTCCGAAACAGTAATATGTTTATGAAGCAAACCAGCTGGCGGGTTTCTTTTCGATATTTAGGCCGCAGTATTGCTTGACCTTAACATTTATTTTTTCGTCTTTATGGCTACATGTGCCGTTAGAGCTAAAATGCTTCACAAACTTATTCCCGGCTCAGGTCACTGTTGGAAATATGCGGAAATTCC
>SMSQ01018928.1:0-18345 GCA_019453375.1 Ctenoplectra terminalis | reverse complement strand
ATAGGAGCGAAACGCCAAAGTTGGAGCGCGACAAATCGACATGAAAAGTTTCGTATTGCCGTGAAACGCGCGTTTCGCCGTGGCCGGGGCTACGCAGACGCGTCTGCTGCCCCCAGGATTAATAAACTTTGTCGCGTCTCGGCTTACCCCGTTGGCGTATCTCCGTACGTGGAAAATCAATACCCGATACACATACGTATCCTTACAGAGGTCCGCTCCTCCACTTTCCACGCTATCTCTCTTTTATCACGATCGTATCTGGCCGTATCGTCGTGCGCGTGAGAAATACACGAGTACACGGTCTGCTCAGACGGCAGAGACGAGCAAGCATTTACAAACACAAGTAGGTCGTCGTAACGCGTCCCCGTAACGCCCACATTGTCCCCACACCCTCTCAACTGATCGGCGACGTCTCTTCTCTTCGGGGTGACAGATGGCCCCATAGACAAAGAACTTGGCCGACTGCCTTTCGTTGCGTTGCGTAACTCGATAAAACCACTGCCCAAAGTCGATCCGTTCTTCGACGTCGGGCCGCCTTCGTTGCACGGTCGATCGTCAAAGGGACGATGGGGTTGAAAATCAAATAGTGTCGTCTCGATGGGAAACCTTGCCCGCTGTCAAGATTGAAATCTGTCCTTCTTTCTCTGTTGACCGTGGTTCTTATCTTTCTTCGCGATCGTCGGTCGCACGGTCCCCCTTGGTGACGAAACCGCGTCGAGGACGATCGAAGGGTGCTTCGGCTGTGTTCCATGACGATTAGACGATTAGGAGACTCCCTTTAGCGAAACCTCGTTACGACGCTTGGTATTGGATGTGGAATTAGCTGCGAGGATTATAGCCGTTCGATGCTTTCGATGTTTTTCTGCGGTACTGTGATTTTTATTCCTTTTTTTTCATTTTTTTTTTGTCCAGGACCCGTTTTTCGGGAGAACGGGCGGTCGCATCGGGGGAAATCTTTCTAAATACCCTGTAACCGCAATTCGCGCGTTTGCGTTTTGATTGTGTATCATGGACGCTTTCTGGTTCATAGTTTGCGCGATGTTTATGGAATTTCGGTGTAAGTGGAGTAGGTGATTTATGGTTGATATCGTATTGAATGAATTTTACCGAGAATTTATTTGTTCCGTTTTGTTTTGCGTAATTAGAAATTTGTACGTAACGCGTTGAATTATATTTTGTCAGTTGGAATTCGAAAGCATGGAAATACGATCGTTATAATATTTAGGAAATAAAACACTTGCCTATCTGGCTTCTATTTTTTTTTTTATATTTACAAAAATATGAATTTGCAGAAAAATCTATGCTCTGCTTATAAGAAAAGAAGAAAAAGTTACTTATTACGATACGTGTAAACAAGTATATTGCAACAAGTATCTGCAATAAGAGAAAGAAGGTTGCATCCTTTCTTCGATTCTACTAAAATTCTTTTACAAATATTTACAAAAATATACAACATGTGTAATTAATTCGGCATAAAATTAACATTTTCAAACCGCAACAAGTATCTACGATAAGAAAAACAAGATCGTATCCTTTCTTCGATTCTAATAAAATTATTTCACAAATATTTACAAAAATATACGACACGTGTAATTAATTCGCCATAAAATTAACATTTCCAAACCGCAACAAGTATCTACGATAAGAAAAACAAGATCGTATCCTTTCTTCGATTCTAATAAAATTATTTCACAAATACTTACTCAAAAATATATATGAAATTTTAATAGAAAGATGACGCATTATCAGCTTACTTTCTCCCCCGTACGAGAAACGAGTAACGTTCCAAAATCCTGGGGCGGAACTCGCGCGATAGGGCGACCGTGGAGCCAATAATTCCGTGCAACAATAAATTCTCGTAAAGTCCAGTTTCGATTCGGTCGACGCGATGGGAGATTACAATTTTGCGTCTTGCAATTCACGTTGAGGCAGTGACACGCATGAACGGCACGCACACGAGCGCACAGGAAGGGGCGTTACGTCGATGGCTGGCACAATAGGCACGTGGCAGAATCTAATCATCTCGCAAGTTTCAGGGTGAGCTTGTGTTTTTTTTTTCTTTTTTTTCTTTTCCTCTTTAAGTTCGGTTATTCAGCGTGCTAACTCGCTGGAAATTCATTAATCGCACCGCTCGTCGGAACATGCACTGTTTTCGTGCAACACAAAACGGTATTTGCGTAAATGCTTGGATGAATGAGCGTATTTGAACGATTTGCAATTCAACCCCTATAATTTGCACGGTAATATTCCGGTAGCGTTCGGTACACTTGCGTTTTTTTAAACGACGGATCCCGTTAATCGAGATTTGATTAGGGTTTGTTGGTTCGCAGCAAGAGTTGACATTGTTATATGTGATCGTTCATGTTTCTTACTTTATTATCCTCTCTTTCCTGTTTCGCGGTACAATTTATCGATCTTCTGAAATCAGGTTTGCCATAGGAAAATAGTGCGTTTTCTTCGTTTCGTTCGGTCGAAATAAAAATGAAGCTGTTAACCAGTTAACTGTGGCGATTTTTTTGCAAAACGCGCACCAGTGTGTGTCGCGATAATCAAACGATGACGGGTATAGTTAGCTCTCGAGAAGTAATGAATCCAACTAAAATTATTTATAATTTTTATTCGTTTGCTTTATTTCGTCTTGACGTCTGAACATTTTAAAAATATTAAAATTTACGAATATAATTTAATTTTCGCCTAAATTACAATTTAAATATCAAATTATAACAAAGTTTCACGCATGACACAAATTTTTGAAAATTTCACACTTAACTGGTTAATACGGAGTTGGTCGTAGAAATATTCGAGCATTTTAGATATTAGCATCATTTATTTAACACTTGAAGTACCGACGATTAAAGTATACCTATTTCTATTAAAATATTCAAAATAATACTGGGTCGTCCGGAAAGTTGGTGCCGATTTTCGGTAGGTGCCATTAGAACGGGTCTGAATATGTCGGATTGATTGAAAACAAATGACACGCGTACATATTCTAAGGAGTGACACTTCGGGCAGCTTTGGACAAAAGTTTGGTTAGGATACATTCATTCTCGTTAGTTTTATACGCTATTAACGGTAGAACTATCGACGATTAATATAGACTTGTAAGAGTCTATTCATTAATGTAGACTTAGTATAGACTGCTGTAAATTTATAAAATTTCTATGACAAATTACGAACTAGTCATTTTGACTAGTACGGTAATTCTAGCGTTAAATATGGAAAAGTTTTTCGCCGAAAAACCTAAGAAGTTTTGGAAGGATGAGATATTCATTATAGAACAAAATGGAACATATATAATTTAATAAATGTATAAGGAAATTTAAATGTGTTGTGTTTGAAGTTTCCTTAAAAATCGGCACGATCTTTCCGGACAACCCAATAAGTACTCGAAAAAAATATAGAAGGCACGTAAAATAAATCTGTATTTATGTTCGTTGCAGAAAATGATAAACAATTTTTTAAAACGCGCCGTCACGAGTTTATAGAATTTATATAAAAAATTGCAAACCGGTCATTCTGAACAACTTCGGTAGTTCTGGCGTTGAAATACGATTTCTTTTTCGCATACATTCTGTTTTATTTAAAAAAAAGTGTTACACATTATTGTGAATAAGCTTTTAAAAGTTTGATAAAAATAGATATCGATTTACATTTTTATTTGCAAACCGATAATTGTAAACGAAATTCGCTAAATACCGAAAGTGGTCGGACATTTCTCTGATCCACTGTACGCACTATACAGTCAATTATTTTTATTATTACGTTAGTATGTTGTAAAAGAATATTTATATATAGTTATGTAGAAAGATGAGTTGACAGGGAGGTATAAACGCGGCTGTAAACTTGCAGAGTAAATATTGTAATTATTGCATTCGAATCGAAGTGATTTAACCTTAATGGTTTATGTGTTTAATTTCTGTGTGTTAATCAATTGAATTTTATTTATTTTTAAAATCTCTGAAATAATACCGCTCGGATTTGTATTTTTCCGTCAAATATGTTTCCAATGATTTTAAATCGAACTCGATATAAATATCTTTTCACAGGATTCGTTTTGATGAGTTACACGTTTGTATCTGAAGTCAGTGTTCGATGCGTCGTGCGATTGATTAAGTCGATGTCGTACGTGCAAGTTGTACATGTGCCTGGAACTATGCTAGAAACACGTGGCCCCTGCCTCAGGAGACGCCCCTTTCATTTAATCGTTGCACTGCTAATGGATTATTTCAATCGAAGAATTGAGGGATCGTTGGCGTCCTTCGCAGAGCTATAATTACGCGCCGCGTATTATTATAGGCTATTATGCCAACCGTATCTAGTAAAATTCCTAATAATCTCGCATTATCTTTATTTTCATTTGTTACATCCAGTACAATGATATTTTCGAATGTATTAAACGATATTCTACAAGTATTTCGTTCAAGAATACTGGAAAAACTTTGCGCTTAGATTGAGTTTTTTTCACGCAAAGTAGAAAAATGAAGATGGAATCAATTAACTTTTATATGGAGTATGAGAATATTTCTTAACTATTTTGTTGAAGAAAAATTAAAAAACTTTGAAAACTTTTGAGAATATTTCGATTTNTAGAAAGATGAGTTGACAGGGAGGTATAAACGCGGCTGTAAACTTGCAGAGTAAATATTGTAATTATTGCATTCGAATCGAAGTGATTTAACCTTAATGGTTTATGTGTTTAATTTCTGTGTGTTAATCAATTGAATTTTATTTATTTTTAAAATCTCTGAAATAATACCGCTCGGATTTGTATTTTTCCGTCAAATATGTTTCCAATGATTTTAAATCGAACTCGATATAAATATCTTTTCACAGGATTCGTTTTGATGAGTTACACGTTTGTATCTGAAGTCAGTGTTCGATGCGTCGTGCGATTGATTAAGTCGATGTCGTACGTGCAAGTTGTACATGTGCCTGGAACTATGCTAGAAACACGTGGCCCCTGCCTCAGGAGACGCCCCTTTCATTTAATCGTTGCACTGCTAATGGATTATTTCAATCGAAGAATTGAGGGATCGTTGGCGTCCTTCGCAGAGCTATAATTACGCGCCGCGTATTATTATAGGCTATTATGCCAACCGTATCTAGTAAAATTCCTAATAATCTCGCATTATCTTTATTTTCATTTGTTATATCCAGTACAATGATATTTTCGAATGTATTAAACGATATTCTACAAGTATTTCGTTCAAGAATACTGGAAAAACTTTGCGCTTAGATTGAGTTTTTTTCACGCAAAGTAGAAAAATGAAGATGGAATCAATTAACTTTTATATGGAGTATGAGAATATTTCTTAACTATTTTGTTGAAGAAAAATTAAAAAACTTTGAAAACTTTTGAGAATATTTCGATTTCAATATTTTTGAAGACGAAATATAACATTATAAGATGGAATAAATGGATCTTAGGTGGAATATAAAAATACTCCATTACTGTTTCGTTGAAGAAAAATCAAGGAACTTTGTATCCCGATTTTAGTATTTTTTTAAGGTGGAATATAAGAATTTAAAGTGGAACAGATGGATCTTATATGGAATATTCAATAATTATTTTGTCTAAGAAAAATTAAGAAACTTTGGATTTCGATTTCAGTTTTTTTCGAGACAAAATATAACAATATAAGAAGGAATAAATGGATCCCACATGGAATATAAGAATACTCGATTACTATTTCATTAAAGAAAAATTAAGGAAGTTTGTATTTAGATTTTAGCAATTTTTCAAGACGAGATAGGAGAATATAAGATGGAATAAATGGATCTTACATGGAATATAAGAATACTCCATTACTGCTTTATTGAAGAAAAATTAAGGAACTGTGTATCCCGATTTCAGTATTTTTTTAAGGCGGAATATAAGAATGTAAGATGGAACAGATGGATCTTATATAGAATATTTAATACCTATTTTGTCTAAGAAAAATTAAGAAACTTTAGATTTCGATATCAGTATTTTTTTAAGGCGGAATATAAGAACGTAAGATGAAACAAATGGATCTTATATAGAATATTTAATACCTATTTTGTCTAAAAAAAATTAAGAAACTTTAGATTTCGATTTCAGTTTTTTTGACGACGAAATATAACAACATAACATTGAACATTAGAATACTCCACCACATACTTCTGATTTCACTTCTTTTTCAAGACAAAATATAGAACAATAAAACGAAATAGACAAACCTTAAATAAAACATACAAATATTCCATAACTATTTCGTTTAAGAAAAGTAGCAGAACTAAATTCAGATCTAGATTCCACTGTTTTCTCAAGACAAAATTTTGGGAAAAAGTCCACAGAATTTATACGTTGAACGATCTGAATATTTTCCGCTCCATCAACCATCAATCAGAGAGAAAAAGAATTGAAGATAAAATTAACGCAGGATAGATCCAGCTGTTACGCCAAGTATCCTGAAACGGGACAGCAAGTTCCTTACAGGAAGAATGAAGCAACAAGTGGCTTCTTAGCTCGAGCAATCTTAGTTCGATATTCAACAAGTGTTTTCCGAATGGATGCATGTCCTGGGAATCTCTCGCAGGAAGTTTAGCAGAAGCGACTACTTGGCACGAAATGTTTGCACAGCTCGGAAGATTTCTCTAACAAAACGATTCGTTCGCTAAATTTAATACTGCTTCGCGTCTTATATCCATCTAACATCTTTTATCGTTGCGCTACATTTACTTTTATATTAATTTAAGATAGTAACTGCATTCTTTTTACTAAAACCAGAATAGCTTTCCGTTTATCTTGCAATTTAACTTAATATGAATTTTTAAAAACCACATATTAATTACAGAGCGTAGAAAGTTAACCCTTTGCCTTACAATCACGAGTCGCACTCGTGGCGCAGATTATGGTTCGAATACAACAAAAACTTACTATATTTAACGTAATTTCCTGTTCAAATTTTATAAATTATTAACGGTGCACTTTTCAATATTTTTTTGTGATTTTCGGTTAAATATATGATTAAAGATTTGTTCCTCCAGCATTACGCATTTTTCCAAGCATCTATTATTGTAATTTCATTGATACAAGCAGGTTTAGTTTAATCTTCGGTAGGTTTAGTGTTAACTCTAGCTGCAATTTCAGTTCATAAGATTGAGAATTAACAAATGTAAATTATGTATAATATTTCAATATTTTGCATTTGAGAAAGTGTTAAAGCAGTGAATAGCTATTACTAACGTATATAAATAGAAAGAGAAATCGTAAGGCAAGGAGTGAATCTTGAAACCGAATAGATTCCTAGCACCTTTCCGATTTTGCAACGATATTTACAAATGCAAAATTCTGCTCCACACAATGCAGCCTCTATCGCAGAAGTGTTCGTGCTATATTTATAAATTTTCATTGCATCCGTTCCGGAAACTGCAGAGGCACAGACGGGAAAAAAGGCTGATAATATCCGCGCGACAATGGCGCCAAGAATAACATTTCTTTATCACGAAATCCAATATACGTCATTTCTGATAACCATTTCACTCGTTTGTCGTGCAATTCCCATTCCGATAGTCCGCGAATACTCGAAAAAAAAAATAATGACAAAGTTCCACCCACGAGGAACCTCCATTCATTCGTAACCTCCAAAAATTAGTCACCGTTCGCTCCTTTCCTTCCGACGTCGAAAAGAACAAATGACAAAAAAGAAATAAAAATAGAAAAAAAAAGAAAAAAGAAAGAAAAAAACAATAAAAAATGAAGAAAGGAAGAAGTAACTTCGGAGCGTATCAAAGTTTCACCGTATTAACACGGAACAAAGCGTTCCTAATCCACGGAAGGGTAAAAACGAGAAACGTGACCAGAGAAGGGGCTCGTCGGTTTCGCGTGCCGTCTCTAAATAATAAAATAAAAACCTCGACCCTCTAGATCCTTGGCCCACGCTCAATCCCGACAGCAACAAGTTGATATCTTGTTCCCTCGAGGGCGCCTCGGGGGTAGGAGGACTCGAGCTATGGGAGGAGGTATCGTCGTAAGAAAACGCTTTTCCTTTCTTTTCTCTCCACCATACCCTCGCCTGTTGTCGCTTTTCACCAACAGATTCCTTATCCATACCCTCTAGCCCGGAAAATCTTCGAGGGAAGTTCTTGGTCCGTGAAGGGGCTAAGAAAACTGGTTGGTTTGGGGGAGGGTGGGCATCCTTGGGGTTCAGGAAGCGACCAAGATGTAAAGGGACGGTGTTTCCTTAAGGGTGGCAGCCGCGAAGACGATTCAACCTCTCAGCGTCTTGTAACCTGTTGGAGTTACCCTCGTAGGATGGGATAAAGTACCTTCTTATTGAATGGCGGGGGTGGGTAGCACTTTGTGGCTGTTAGCCGGCGTCGAGCGTATAGAAATTTGTTTACCGCGGCGAAATAACGCGAGGGGTTATTTATTTAGGTAATAATGGGATAGAAAGGTGAAAGAAGCGGTGACTTATTTATCTCGCAAGTTAAGAGAGAGTGTCTTATGGATATTTGTAGCGTTTGTCGGGAAATTTAACCCTCTGTGGCGCCGTGTGACTTGAAAGTAACGAATTGATGTATCTGTATTTTAAAATATTAATTTTATTTAGTCGTCACTGTACTATTAGATTTGATTACTGTATTACTGCATGATATGATGTGATACCACGATTCATCTATAGAAATTATTAGCTTAAGAATTTTGGAATCAAAGCGAAAAACTGTGATCAATCGTAATTTTTCCTCTGATAAGTAAACAAAATTCGGGTTATAGAGGGTTAAGGCTATTATCGGAAAATATTGTATGTAAAATGCTTCCATCCAGAAGATTTGTTGACATTTTGTTTTTGGCGAAACCGAAAGTAGTTGATTTCTTTTATTATGTTAGGTTCTTTATCAGATTATTATTTACCAATGTTACAAACTTTGTTCCAACTTTAAATGTCGAAAATACTTGATAAAAATTCTAGTATCCTGGTATACAATTCTACCCGATTCAATTCAAATACTGTAATATATCTAATAACGTTAACTTCCTTGATAAACTTTACTGAGCTTTAACAATAAATTCTTTTCAATCCAACAGAGCCTACAATGCACATAAAAACATAAAAACTACCTTCTATCATATCTATTATAATAAAAACACAAAAATATATATTAAGACACTACCACGTTATCAAACCAACAAATCTTTACAAGCTTCTATAAAAATCGTAAGAATAAAAATATTAGGTTGTCCCAAAAGTTTCTTCCGTTTTATTAATAAGTAATGGCTACATAATATTTTACGTTTTACGATACATTATTATTCTATACAGGATTCATTTTACGCTATTTTTTCCCTCTATCTCTCGTTTAACAAATAAGGCTGAATTTAAACATTGCTAAACGAAATCATTGCGTGAAGATAACGGAAGAAACTTTCGGAACAACCTGATACATTCGCATAAAAAATAAGTACTATAAGACAAAATGCAGCTCGCAATATCATAATCTTTTTTCCTCGATATAATGTCCACAAATAAATGTCAGGATTTAGGTAGCCATTACTTGCCACGCTACTTTCCACGGAAAGCTTATTGGTTTATTATCCATGATAATGGTTAACAGGCCGGGAAAATCAGCAGGAAGGGAGTTGTAATTAGCAGACACTTCCCGTAGGCTAAGAAAGTCGTGCAAAAGCAAGGGGATGAGCGTTCCTTAGGGGTGGCTGGTTCTAAGAAAAACCAAACGCCCGATGTCTTGTAACCTGTTGAAGCAACCCCTCAGGAGATAAAGTGCTTTCTTCGCGCAATGAAGAAGGGGCTGAAGTTTAGTGGGGCTGAACGCCAAGAATCTTCAGATACTTGGGATAAAATCTATAGACCGACATAGATAGAACGGCGAGCGGTAAGGCGCGAGAAGGAAGGGACGATATCCGAGATCTTTCCGGGCGTAAAGTCGCGAGACAGCGAATCCCTAAAGCGAGAGAGAAGGAAGTAGAGTCAGAGCAGCCAAGAGCTCTTTGAAGAAGTGACACCTTTGTTTTCCCAGAGGGCGCTCGAACGTGGCATGAAGGGTTAGTAGTCTCGAGGAAAATTGGCGTTACGAGGAAATTACGTGGAAACGAAGATAAAACCCTTCGTCATCGTTGCGCTCTTCCTTAAACCGTTTTCGCTGCTCCGCGCGTGTCGCTCGTGGGGTTCATTGTTCGTATGTCTGAATTTAACGCTATAATTACTAAACGAATTCCTTTACTTTGCAATTGGTCTTTTGGTTAAATTTATGTTTACCCTTTGCACTCGAAAGACACATTATTTTCGATGCTTGTCCCGAGGAACAGAGAATGGATTTTGACGAGGGCTTTATAAAATATTGCACGAACCAAAGTTATCAAGCTTAAGATTCAATATTAAGTCTTGTATAATGTAAAGATACGCGAAAAGTTGGAATAAAATAATTATATTACTAGGTTGTCCCGAAAGTTTCTTTCGTTATCTTCGTGCGATGGCTTCGTTTGGCAGTGTTTATATGAACATGCAGCTTAATTTGTTAAACGAGCGATGAAGGAAGATAACAGAGCAAAATGAATCCTATATGAAATAATAATGTATTATGAAACATAAAATATTATGGATCCATTGCTTATTAATAAAACGAAAGAAACTTCTGGGACAATCTAATATTTGCGATTGGAGTCGCTGCATTAATCCAAGTGGTGAGTGAGAGTCTCCTCTCGAGTGCAAAGGGTTAATAAACCGAACAACACCTATTCCAATTTTATACGAAACCTTCTATCATCTTCGATAGAATATATTTTCACGACGATCACGATACCATGTTGTCCATTACAAATAAAAATTTGCGAAACCTGCGTTTCCGCACTTATTCCTTCCTTATTCCTTATTAACTTCCAACTTAATAAAGTGAACAACACCTATTCCAATTCTATACGAAATCTTCTATCATCTTTGAGAGAATATATTTTCACAACGATCACCTAAACCAACTTATAACTTAATAAACCGAACAACGCCTATTCTAATTTTATACGAAACCTTCTATCATCTTCGATGGAATATATTTTCACAACGATCACCTAAACTAACTTACAACTTAATAAATTAAACAACGCCTATTCCAATTTTATACGAAACCTTCTATCATCTTCGATATAATATATTTTCACAATAATCACGATACCATGTTGTCCATTATAAATAAAAATTTGCGAAATCTGCGTTTCCGCACTTATTCGTCGAGCACACGGTAGCCACGGGAAACGGAGGGTCATTTAATATCGAGAGCAGAGGGTTAACTCTTGTTCAGATAGAAACATTATTATATAGGCCAATTTAATTTCCACACATACCAATTTTGATCATCTCTGTAATATATTTAGGTAGACGTTCAAGGTATTGTTAGCCTCGTCCGTTTATTAGTTTAGCTTAGCTCTTATTAAATCGTTACGTGAAGCGTCTATTAGCAAATGATTCATTATATATTAATACTTTGTTGTTGTAACAGCATTATTCAATCGTTCATAATTCTGCAGAATCATGTTATTAGATAGAATTACGAGATATAATAATTAGAGATTAGATAGAACAACGTTAATTTGGTTAATTTCCAACGTCAACGTGGATACAAACTTTTCCGCTATATTTTTTCCCGACATTGATTTCGATCCTCAAAACGAAGATTCATATTTCTGATCAAATTTTATAGCAACATCGGACAACTTGATAACAATACCTCGCACAAAATATTAAAAGCACCGTTAAGAATTATTAACACTTCGTATATTACTATCTCGTCCTAACAGAATATTAACACATTGACGATGGAACCTGATTTTCGTAAATCTTACAACGGAATAAAATTAGAACAAACTGTTACTTACATAACTACTTTTAAAAATAGTTTCGTATTCTAAAGATACATGATGATTTAAAGTTTGCGTTAAGAAGATAATTTTTAAATGTAACCTTTCATACGTCGTCGTTCACTACTTTTACCTTTACAAGATACGAAATATGAAACACGAGAAATTTCGTCGCGTAATGTGCTAACATAAAAATTAATACAACGTTGAAGCACTTCAGAGTCTCCTCTCGTACCTATCCGCGAATTACCACTGCAAGCCTAATTTAATAATAATATTCCAAGCATAACGAATCGAAATAAAAAAAAAAGATCGCGTCTCTCTATCCAGATATACTCCAAACCTTCTTTGTTCAAACCCACCCATTTTTCCTCGCTTCGGCCATCGCCAAAACCTTCGTCCACCTCAATTGTCTCGCTGATTGACAAAGAATTATCCCCTCAAAGAGGCTCGCTTCACAATCGACTCTATCTCACCCCATTTCCTCGAATTTGTCAAAAGAAACTGCTCCCACGTGCATGGCATCTCCAGTCGATTAACAGGATTGATCGCGGCCAGCCCATCACCTGGCGCTTCCGGATACTATCGTTCTTCCCCGCCGCCCTGTCGTTCGCGAAACCGAGCTTCTAAGCGGCGCGTGACTTCCAACCATCCGCTGTTCTTTTTATCGCCGCTTCATCCCTCTGCCAGAGGATCGCCTATTGTGTCTCCCACAGGTCGGGATAAATATTTAACAAGCTTCGCGTCGTACTGTTACGTCAATATCCCGAAACGCATCCGGACGCATCCTTCCGGCCGGGAGGGCGGCCAACAGCGGCGGGATGCATTCGATCATGTCGAGGCAAGTCTGGCTCGATCACGTCACGAGAAAAAGGACAGGTCGCGGTGCGTCGAAAAGGAGCACCGATCTTTTCGGATATATTCAAAATATGCAGAGCAACTGAGCGTCGCTCGGGCGCACACCGACAAAAGGTGCGCCAACCGCGGAGATAAAAGGAGGCCCTCGTTTCGTTTGCGGCCGGGTGGGGCGGGGGCGGAGGGCGAAATAAGCAGCAGGAAAAGTGAAGATCGTCGATTCTGTTTGCCCACAAAACGTGGTAAACACGAGACGACCGGTATTATGCAGTCGTCGTAGACAGACAGACAGACAGACAGACAGACAAACAGCCACCTACTACAAGCAGATGATGAACCTTTTTCGGGATTTTCGAGATTAACGACAGGCGGACATTGCACGCGGTCTGCGAGCCGGTGGAGGAACGAAGGGAACCACAGCACGCGAAGAAGCGCCCTGTGCCTGGAGTAATTTGAGATGATGCTGTTCTTTCTCAGCTGCCATTCGGCAGATGTCGAAATTGCTTCGCCGCGGAGACAATAACGCGGGGATAATGGTTTTAAGTCGAGAACTCGTGGCTCGATGATTTGATCGGGAAAGAGAACTCGCGGATGATTGGGTGATCGAACGTTCGGAAACGTCTCGTCGATGGGAGAAGGTGTATCGCGGTTATTTAATTTGATCGGTGATCGGAGCGATCGTTGGGAATGTTTGTCTGGTAGAATCGTTAATTTAATCGGTAATTATTACCGTATCTGTTTCTTAGATGCTAACCGTGTTAAAAACAACGCGAAAGATTTATCGCTTTTCCGATACCGTTTCAAAGCTTCTGTTATCGATTAAACGCCAATTAGTTCTGTTTATCTTATCGAGAAATCGTTCGGGACCACCAGTTGATACAATCTTTCTTGACGAGACTTGTCTATGTTCCGATTTTAATTGAGAAAAAGGAACGTTACGATTTTGTTTTTACGATCGTAACTTGCAACGATATATTTAGCGATTCAATCGGAGCGATAATTAGCATTGCTAATTATAAATCGCAGCTGTGCTTTTCTAAGGCTCAAAATTAATTTAATTATACTATCGCGACAAAACAGTCCTGCACGAAAATAAATACAAATAAATAGTTCTCATAATACTATTCATAATTGAAGGGGGAACAGTAGAAAAGGTAATCTCGAGTGTACGATCGATAGTGTGGGTCCACTCCAGTTTTAAGCTCATCCTTTACATTCTATTTCAACAAATCCCTCCTTTGTCTGCTCTCAAATAAGCACCAATAAATATTAACAACGAAGGATGCTTTCCACCGTCAGCTCGAAAAGAAAGAAACAGGCTGAATCGGAATCACGATTACGACAATAAAACGGAAGGAGGCTCGATAGCGGTCGAAGATCAACGAACCAACAAGCGGAAGAGAAATCTGTTCCCAGGTTCCGTTCCAGTAACGCCGGCGCTGAATTTTCAATGCTCTCACGATCCTTTCGAAAATCGACGGGACGGTTTCGTCGTGCTCGAACCGGGGCTCGAACGACATAACTGAAATCCATATATGCTTCACGTGAAAAGAGGCCCGCCGAGAAACGGGAGAGCTGGCTCGTTCCGGGTAACGCACAATCGCAGGATAAACCGAAGATATAATGGCACGTATGACGCGGTAAAACTTCTGTGCCACTTCAGTTAACTTCTGAGGGAAGGCGGAACAAACAATCCTGGAATTAAAGTCACGGCGATCCCGCGGCTTCAACGGCTGCCGTACCGAGCAAACCTGTTACGAGATAGAGTCAAAGGATCTCGTCTGGTGCGCCAACGTGGTTGTAGGTATACGTATACACACGGTATCGAGTCGAGGCGCACCCCTCGCAGTGTGGTCGCCGGTCGTCTCCCTTTCTATCTTTCTGTCTCTCTATTTACCATCGAAGAGCGGAGAGTTAAGGGAAAGAGAGAGCAGAAGGAGGACGAAGAAGAAGCGGCACGTAGAAACGCGTAGGAGAGGAACCAAGTCGCGGGGTGAGACGCGCGAGGAAACGCTCACCGGCAGAAAGCATCGAGGGGGTGAGGAGGAAAGACAGAGGGAGAAATGGAAACGACGGACGGCCCTCTTTCTACCTTCGGCTCTTTTCTCGAGCGCTCGTTTTTTCCCTTTTGTCCCGAAGCACGGAAATTAAGAGACTTCTCCCGGTAGTCCAACCCCTTCGAAGGATCCGCGTACGTGCGTGCATGTACGAGCAAGCGGGACCGCGATTCTGTGACACTCACACAACGATACGATCGTCGCTCGATCCATGGGACCATGCATGTGCAGACGCACAACAGGGACGCGAGTCATTGTCCGCGGACACCTGTGGACTTACGTGCTATGTACGATGTAGCCACTTACTTCAGAGCCAGGGAAAAAAAAGCTCTCTTGCGCTTTTCTCCGCTTTTCACACCGGGCGAACTAAGCACCCTAGCCCTATGTCTACAAGACTCGTCTTCTGTCCCTCTTCAACCTACAAGCTCTTCTATCGGCGTGCCTTTCTCTCTGCCCGCCACGCTCGGGGTTCTTAGCTCTCTCTAACGCCTCGTGCTTCGTTTCCCACCCCCCTAGCTTTGGGGTGAGAAAGTCGTTCAGGGCGTTAAATCGCCTCCTCGACTCCGTCGCTTCGTGCGCCCGTTGCTTTGTAAACTGCCTCACCCTCTCGAGGATAAGATAATGCAAAGTGCAACGACGGTGGGCTGGCTACCTTACGTCACGCGAGACACAGTGTCGTCGGTCTACTTTTCTCCAACGACTGGTGTTTCCTCCGGTGCTACATTCCTTTAATTAAGAAAGTTATTATCTTGGAAGAAAGAGCAGCACAGGGCTCGAGCTGTGTGTTTATTCTTTTTAGGTGTTTGCTGACCATGCCGAGACTCGCGAAAGAAGAATAGTTTGTACGGTGGCTGGCCGTGAATGGGAAAGAAGAGAAAAGGTTGTTGAGAGAAATTAGTGTCGGGATTAATTAGGGAAATCCTTTTTCTGATAAAACGATGCGCGCGTGCACGTGCTTGATGAGTTTCGATTTATTGGCAGTTTTGATGGCTCTGTTGGATTACATTATTGCTTAAATTGCGGCTTTACTTAGAAGCAGGCTTGCACCGTCTCTTAAGGGTAACCTCGCCACCCCGAGTAAACCGCACGGGTTATTACGGGGGGTGACTACCATCTGCCTTCCACTACTTGCAAGTTCGTACACCTGGATGCATTGGCGCCATTCCAGGGTTTTAGTGGCCGTAACCACCGGTTTAGGCACCGCATTATTTTTGAACCATCGTAAAACGTAATGATTTGGAAATTCTGATCGACGAAAGAATTTTGTGACGAAGGATTGATTTTGTTATTCTGTACTGATGACGGTGTTGTATCAGGAAATTAATCACTCGTTTATTATTATGAATTTTATAAATGGCACGTAGGAGATGAACATATGTGTATATGTTTTAGCAACACTATTAATTTTGGTCAAAGATATAAACGCGTCTCAAAGATGTGACATTTTACATAAGATTGTAAATTTACACGAAGATCATGTTAGCTTTTATATTGTGTACTGTGAAACGTAAGTTATTTTAATGATCGATTTGTTTTATAAAGCTCACGTTGAAGATATTTTTCTAGGTGTTCAAGATGTATTTTAAATATTCTTTAGTCAGTAACTTAAAAATAACATATTATTTTATTCTTTCTTTATTAAATTCAGTGACTTGCCATTTTGTATAAATATATATAATTTATAAATGAAAATTTAAAAATGACTAAAAATAAGGCTTCGAACCGGGTGAGAATTTCTTACAATATAAGAAGTTAATTCTGCACAAAATATGATTAGTTAATTCGATTAATCAAAGTTGGCAAACTGACCAATTCGTAATTTTTCATAGAAATTTTATAAATTTACTGTAGCACATTTTCGGTAACTTTCCGTAAGTTTCAGTTAAAGATTTGTAAAAAAATATTTATCCCCATTGTATTATGTATTTTTTATACATCCACCATTTTGATTCGTTTAATCATCGGTAATTCTAATAATAATTCTCACGCGAGAAAGACGATGAACCAAAAGATTTGATCAAACAGTTACCCCTCCGTTGCATTGTTTTCCAAATATGCAACATATTATTTATTTTAAATTCCTTGCGTTGTAATTGCCATTTGTAATTAATGATTCACGTATCTCATCTTTTACAATGTTTTCTCAGATAAATTATTCAAAGAGAAAAAGCTTGATTGTGATAGTTCGAGTAACAAATTAACAAACACAAACAATTAACCCTTCGACAAAGCGTTGATAAAAAGAACTTTGATTTCTTCCAAACAAGACAACGAAACAAAAATCGGCTCTGGCGGGTGTCGAAAAAAGCGACTGACCAAATATACTGCAAAACTCTCTCGACTTTACAAAAACACGATTGTCCGATCCGAAGTATCTCCACGTGAATAAGTGTACTTGATTAAACACGAAAAACCATTGCTTAATTATCCGCGGTATCCGTGGCAACGGTTATCACGGACTGTCGAGTCCGCATAGTTTGAGAGAACGAAGGGTAGCAAAAAAAAAACAAAAAATACAAAAAAAAAAAAAAATTCACACACCTAAGCTCGTATGCGCGAACGCATATTTGTTTAGGCTCGGACACTCACGCATAAACACAGTTCTCGTGTGTGTATCGACAGAGAAAGAAAAGGGGTGTGAGAAAAATAAGGAGAGAGAAAAAGAGAGAGAGAACGACAGAGAAAAAGAGAAACAGAGAGGGAAAGAGAAAGAGGTACGAGGTGTGCAGTCGATCTGGTTGGTCGGGGTAAAAACAAAAATCGAGGCCGAGCCCGCAGATACGCGGTTTTTGCGAAATTACGGGTCCCGCCTCGTACCTTCGCGCGTTCCCGTAAATCAATCGCCGCTTCGACGTTCGTATATATTTTCCGTTAATTATTTTTATTCACGACCCCGCGCGTAGGAACGCCCAGCGCGCCCATCAGGGCCGATCCACGCGTCAACATGCTCCCAGGCTACCAACGGCACCGCGTATGTATACACTCACGCATTTACCCTTTCGCGCACGCACCTGTTCCACGAACACACGTCCAATTTTTCTGACAGAGGTTACGCGAGCGAGATCTCTTTCTCCCTTTCTCTCACGCATCTACGACGCGACCAGAAAATTCTGGAAAATATGGACGCGTGGGCGTACGCTCATAATGCCATCTTTTTCTCACCGCCACTCCATTCCCTCGTTCTTTCTTTCTTTCTCTCTTTCTCTCTGTATGTATGTTTTTTTTCTATTTTCTCTCGCGTGTACTCGTCGCTGACAGGTGTGCTTGTACACGCGTCCGTTTTCCAATAGATGAAGAGAGAGGGTGAGAGAGAGAGAGAAAGCAAAAGAGATAAGGGGTGGAAGAGGAGAGGCATGGAGAGCGGAGCTGGTTCGTCAAATTTGCACATTTATTCGTTTACTGGCATACAATCGAGCTTAAAACTCGGCCGAGTTCGTGTGAATGCGTGGACACTGGCGGCGTATGTGCGTCACTACGCAGGAACTTCATCCCTTATTCATAACCCTTCGAAGGGTTTGATGGAGCTCCGAGGCTCGCATACTGCGTGGACCATCTCTTTCTCTCGTTTTTTTTTCCTTCTTTTTTTTTCTTCTCTTC
>SMSQ01018927.1:0-21973 GCA_019453375.1 Ctenoplectra terminalis | reverse complement strand
TTTTTGTTCTTTTTTCTTTAAATAGGGATACGTTTGCGAGATCCTGTAAGACACGCGCAGCGGTGTAACATTACGCAGAAGAGTCTGAATTGAATTTTAAAGAAGTTGGAAAGAGTAGTTGGTGGAACATTTCGGGGATCCTTATTGATAAATTAGTCGATCTTATTCTCCGTGCAAACACTCGACCGTGGACTCCATCTGTATTTGAGCGGCCGTTGTTTGAACGAGGCGCGCGAAATCCGTATTTACGCAAAGCCGACGCCACCCTATTGGTCCTAGGACTTATATACGAGCTGCTATACAAAGGGGTAAGAACTTGGATACACCGGCGATACGAGGTCGATCTATTTCGTTACTCTTGTTTGCTATTTATGTTTCCGCCTACAGTTACTCGTTATACACATTCCCTATATTTAACTTCGTTGCGTATCGAATCGATAGTGCATACAGTGCCGCCGGAAAATTTAGAATCGCTTTCCGGTTTCTATCCGCATTAAATCCTCCGTTAATTTACTTATCGCTGATAAATTTCCTGTATCTATTATAATGTCATTTACGTACCACTTAACGTAATATATAATTACTATTATTTATCGCGACACAGGAAATTTGTTCCCGCAAAAAATCTAAGGTAACACAGTTTTAAACTCTGTTTCTCTCTTTTTTCCCAATTCCTTCGTTTCCTTCATCTTGCTCCTCCAAATAATTATTCCAATTTTCCGGTCAACAATGTTCTTCCACCATCGAACAACTTCTGCAAACATCGTCGCATCGATTATCCACCTCGGATCAACCGAAAAATGTTATTCAATCGATTCGTTCCACCGCCAGCTGACTTCCTCTCCACAATCTTTGTTCTCGACAAATTTTCTTAATTCAACGAGGCGAGGTGTTGGAGGGCTTCCTTGCGGGGGAGTCGGCCAGCCTGAATGGAAGGCTCGATACGTTTCACGGGATCCCGCGGAGCAATCGTAATGGGAATCGCTTTACAGAGTCGAAGCAGGTTTTTCCAGGACTGTAACCGGTGATAGATTTTCGCGTCGAGAAAATTTAATGGAAAAATCCGAGGTGTCAGGCACAGACACGCCGACGATACGTCAGACCATTCACGGCTCAGCCGTCTCTCGTTCCACCGGAAGAGGGACAGGGAAAGAGAAAGGGTTCCAAGGAAAATACGCGTTCGAAGTAACATTCGTCTGCCGAGGGTTTAGGGGAACAATCGCTGCCACGTATCCGTTAACGTACGTCGGGCAAATTTTCNTCCACCTCGGATCAACCGAAAAATGTTATTCAATCGATTCGTTCCACCGCCAGCTGACTTCCTCTCCACAATCTTTGTTCTCGACAAATTTTCTTAATTCAACGAGGCGAGGTGTTGGAGGGCTTCCTTGCGGGGGAGTCGGCCAGCCTGAATGGAAGGCTCGATACGTTTCACGGGATCCCGCGGAGCAATCGTAATGGGAATCGCTTTACAGAGTCGAAGCAGGTTTTTCCAGGACTGTAACCGGTGATAGATTTTCGCGTCGAGAAAATTTAATGGAAAAATCCGAGGTGTCAGGCACAGACACGCCGACGATACGTCAGACCATTCACGGCTCAGCCGTCTCTCGTTCCACCGGAAGAGGGACAGGGAAAGAGAAAGGGTTCCAAGGAAAATACGCGTTCGAAGTAACATTCGTCTGCCGAGGGTTTAGGGGAACAATCGCTGCCACGTATCCGTTAACGTACGTCGGGCAAATTTTCTCTCTCTCTTATTTTTTCTTTTTTTTATTCTCTCTCTCTCTCTCTCTCTTCTCGGTTCCGCGGATTTTCGCGGCCCTCCGTTGATTTTTGCTCAACCGAACAAACCGTCGCCTATTCACCGAGCTCTCCTTCTGTGCGCGCATCGTATCGCCGGGATCGTTGAATGGATTCGTCGGATGAATTTCTTCGAATGCGCTCTCGACGATACCCGAATGCAACGCCTGTTTACGTAGTCGTTGGTTACATCGTCGGTGAAGCTTTCCGGACGGATTGTAATTGGGTCAATAGGGAGCGTTTCTGAATTACCTCGCACAGGTCACTAATTATATGCCTAGGCTGTCGCGTAATTAGAGTGGCTCCGCTTCTGGTCGATAAGTGTTTTCGTTTCGCGTCGAACGAGTATCAGGGACAGCCGCGTATCGGATAGAGGTTTCGACTGTGTGCGACTGTGAAGGCACCTGGACCGTAGTCGTTCACTCTTAGAGACCTCGTCGAATTATCGAGTGCCAAGTGGCCTGTTAGGCGGGAAGCTGTGTCACAGGGGTCGGTAAAACGGTGGTGCCGACATCTGTGGATGGTTCACAGTCGGATGATCAGTGCGCGATATTTTGTGGCTAGGTAGTCGGTAAAGTAGACGAATCTAGTTCCTAGGTCTAGTTTCTCGGTTTAAGAGGGGGGAGAATGGTTTGGATAGGGTTGTCCAACACGGTGCACCCCTCCCATTTGGGGTAGGGGAGCTCGGTGTAGGGGTGCTCGGTGCAGGGGTGCGAAAGGGGCGCTATGGGACTGCACCGAGTAGATTGGGGGAGGGCAGCAATGGCACGGGAGCCATTGACAGGATGTTGGGACGGAATGAAAGTTTTAAATTAATTTGATCGAACGTGGTCCTTGCTAATTCGTTTCGCGCGAGGGGCGGAGGCGTGAATTTGGTAGGCGAGTGTTGTGATACCTGGTGTTCCTCGACGGAAATTGGCCGATTGATTTTAAATTGAGGATTTTTTATTTTTGTAGTTGGTGTTTATAAAATATTTTTGTTAGGTGGCTTCTTTTAAGCGTGCTGTTCTTTTTTTGTTGCTTACGCTATAGTTTTGTATGTCCTTCGAGCTTTCTTCTTAATCTTAAAATGTTTTAGAGTAATAAAGTACACGCGAAAATTTAACATGGTAATCTTGGATTCTTATTTTTTGTTGTTAGAATTAGTATTTATAAAATATTCTTGCTAGATGGCTTCTTTTAAGCGTGCTGTAATTTTTCTTTTTTTTTTCGCTTGCGTTACAGTTTTGTATATCCTTTAAGCTTTCTTTTTGATCTTAAAATGTTTTACAGTAACAAAGTGGACGTGAAAATTAAATATGGTAATCTTGGATCCTTAATACTGTCCTCTGTTTTCAATTAACCTTAGGCGCTACCATTTAGTCGGGCAAAATCCAAGACAGAAGTCTAGAGACCGATGCTCGCCGAACGCTATTACTAAAATTGTATAAGTTCTAGCCTTTATTTTCATTAGACATTATCTAGAAAGACGCAACGAATCCCAATGATAATATTCAGGTTTGATTCAAAATTGTGACCACGAGTCTCACTCGTAATATTCGTATTTGACCCGAAACTGTGAGTCAGACTTGTCAAAGTATGGCAAGATTTTAAAATGATAGCACGATATCCAAAGAAACACGAAACAGCCTGTGTTACGAACTACTCCCAGTTTACCCTACACTACATCCGATAAAGGAATATTCAAAAGTATAGTATTTATGTAAATATTACATATAACGTTTAATTCACTACGAAATTTCAATACCTTTCTCACGACCATTTAATCAGATACCAGCAAAAAAAAAACAGTAAAAACCAATGCAGAAGTGAAACAAAATATAACAATACCTCGTTTATCGTTCGTTGGTTTGTAAAACTGGATCGTAGACCAGCACCGTACCGTTGACAAATTCCAGAACCAATAAGAGGACGGAACACCGGAGCATCGTTCACGAAACTCGTGGGACCATAGACGTTTTGCATCGAAAACTCCAGGCATCGCGGTTTGCCCAGCTGGTTGGTAGGGTTGGCACCGGATTAATTTGGCAAATTGAACCGGTTCTTCCATCGAGTCCGATAATTCGGTGACTACCTCTGCTCCGGAGGCTGTATCCGCGTTGTCGCTTGTCCTCGTTCCACGTGTTTCACAAGGAGGATGGCCCAGGGTACCTGCATCCTTTGCCTGTTGAAGGGAATTCCAGGTCTCTCCTCTTGGTCTACGTAGCTTAGTTCCCTAATCGAATTAGAGGAGTCAGGATATTGCGTGTCGCTATGCACCCATCCCTCGCCAATTGTTTTAAGTTGACATCTCCGTCGAACCGCTTCCTCGCCGCTCCTCCGGACATCGAATTTGAACTAAACTATCTTCGGCCTGGGAATATCGGATTATCGTTGGACGGCTCGAAAAAGGCGGTCGCCCGAAACGTCTCGGCTCCGCCTTTGGGTGATCGTCGCCGGAAATCGGATTCATCGTAAACGAATATTCCCGGAGACGAGCGTGCACGTACAGCCTTCCTGGTGAACGCTGCTTCGATGGGTTTATTATTGTTGATGGTTTTTTTTTTTCTGGATGTATCGATTCGAACGAATTGATTTTGAGAAAGTTGAAAGGGATTGTTACATACTTTTTTAGTTTCATTTTATTTTTATTTTTTTTTTTTGTTGGTGGTAAACGAGAGAATGTTGGGTTTTGAGAGTTCGGTTGTTTGTTTCCTTCTTCTATTCAGGTGGAAATAAGTGGGAGAGATCGGATACCCTCTTCACGTGTTTAATCTCGATTATCTAGAACCCTCACGGAACCCCTGGGGAGTTTTCATTGTAACAGTTTAATTCCTCCATCTCCGAGAAGAAAATAGCGTTTAAATGAGTGTCTCTATTAATGCAAGTATTTTTTTTTTTAGAAGGTTTCGCGCGGAAAAGATTGCACTTCCGATAAGCTTTTTGAAAGCAGTAGCTTTAGGTTGATAATTTCCCTGCATAATTTTTCCAATTTGCCCATACAACGAATAATATTTCAATTTTCATGTACCGTTCCAACAAACTTCCTACACAACCCTCAACTTTATTTCCTCCTTTCGAATTAATTCTCCCAACAGTTAATTCATCGCTAATCTTTCCAAAACCTCTTTAAAATCACGTATCAAGCAATAAACCCACAAATTTATAACGTATAAAAAGAACCAAAAAATCTCTTACAGCCCCCTCCCAAAAAAAAAATGTCTCCATAGAAACAGAACTCGGTTCAATATTTTCTCCCGCGATCTTACAATCGTTCTCGACGGAAGCTTGAAACATCTCCCCGAGATCAAGCATCGTCGCGGCAAAAGAGAAAGAAATAAGAAAAAAGAAAAAAATATTTCAAAGGCTCGCAGTTGATCCAAGAGGGCGCGTGTCATTAAGCCCGCGTCCATCACGCGCGTGTCCGCGTGCTATTACAGAAAATGACTGCGCACGGTCTGGCGCGGACGATAGAAGAGGGTCGGCTCTTAACTTTCACTAACGACCGAAGTTTTTCGGTGTCCGAGACCCGAGTGGTTGGGTATCATAAATTCAAAATGGCGGACCCTTTGGGGGCGAAAACAAAGCGGCTCGGGTCGCAGCGGAGGAAGGCCTGTGCGTGGACGACGACCGTGGTGGTGGTGTCGGTGGGCAACCCTTCTGAAGTCCTTCCGAGAGGGGAAGGAGGAAACGATGAGGATTTTCGAGGGGTCGCGCCACCGAAAATGGCGGACCCAATTAAGCGAGTCTAGGCTACCAGCCGTTATTTCGTGACGTACGGGTCGCGTCATGGAAATCGTCGGAGAGGAAACGAGGATCGGAGGAAAAGAAGGACGAGAGTCCTTGGGTAAGGACGAGTTCGTTGCCGCGCACTCAGCACCCCCGCGCTGCTCTTGATACACGAACCCTTGGATTTACGTCTTGTTGACCTTTTTCAAGCTGCCGAGCGAACGATGCGAGAACAGAACGACTACACGATCCTTGCATCCCTCTCTATGAGTAGCTGGTTACCCGTCTCGTTTGACAGCAGGATTTTCCTATGTTTCGCTCGATAGCGCGTGAGTCTTGTTTGCGTGAATGGTTCGCCGAGTGCTTTGGTATGGAGACATCGTTATTTTGTTATTGCAACCGGAACGGTAAACTCGAGCTGCATCGCGATGATTCTAGAATTCCTTTGGCGAACCATGGTGGTGAATTATTTTGGAAATTGTTGGAATTCGTGTTTCGTTAATGGTGTATAATTGACGCGTCTTTGGATTGAACACTTTCGAGGGAACTGTTTGAATTATGTCTGTTTTTTGTTTGGAACTGTGAGGCGAGGACGGTGTTATTGTTTTCTGTTAACCCTCCGTGGGACCGTGTGACTTAAAAGTTAGAATCTGAGGTATTTATATTTTTAAAAATTAATTTTGTTTAGGTATCGCTGCGCTGTTAAATTTGATTACTGTATTACTGTGGCGACACCACGATCCATCTAATTATTAGTTAAAACATTTTCAAATCAAAGTGAAACATTGTAATCAATCGTAATTTTTTCTCCAATAAGCAGACAAAATTCGGGCTATAGAGGGTTGAGATGCATGTACTGTGTAGATATTCGAGATTGAAATATGTAGATATTCTGGGACCAATATTTCTAATTGAAACGAGTCGTATAGTGATGGGTTAGAGATTCGTGCAAACGAACAATAGGCGAAGAAATTTTTAATAACTTATTTGATTGAGAAAATAGACGATTATATTTTTGAAGATCACTTGGATTTTCCGTGCGACCAATGTTGGTCATTTTTTTTTTAAAGAAATAGTTTATCATTTTTTTTTTTTTTTTATTGTTATCACTGTCGTCCGCTCATTAACTTTGAAATATGACAATCACCCGCACCAGAATTACACCGAGATTACACCAGAATATATAATCAACAGAATTCTGTTTAATAAGTTACGTGAATAAAATCTGTTATATTATTCATAATAGACGGAAGAAGTTAAAAGAACCGAGAACCCAAGTTTGTCTAGAAACAATGCAGAAATCGTTGACCAAAGTTGAAACACTTTGTCGGGCAATGAAGATATTCGCGAGCGCAATCTGCGAAGTGTGCCGCAGGGTTCAAGCGAGGAGTGAATTATGATTTGAATTACAATCTCGTTTGGGATGTCGACGGGAATATCTGGAGGGAGCATCCCTCTAAACAGGATTCGTGTGGTCCAGAACTGGATGGACAGGCGGTGGAAAGATTAATCCGTGATCTCTGATCTCGCTTGACCGGATGCTGGACCTTCGTTTAACCTGTTTCACTGGACAAGTGTCTAACATTTATCGCCAACACCTGTGTTTCAAATTTAACGAAGAGATTTTTTTTAATTTACATTACTGAGTAATTAATCTTCTATTAATTTCAATCAACAGAGAGATAAATTTTTCCTCGTTTAGAATGTTCAATCTCTTCCGACCTTCCATAATCAGAATTTTGTTTGCATACCAATTTAAAATCACAATTTATTCCAATTTCTCACCGTAAATTAACTCAAAAATTTCTTAACCAATAATCAAGAATACAATAAAGATTAAATACAATTTACAAAAAAATATAGATGCACGGAGGGTTAAACAAACAGAAAGAAACTCATGATAAAATTTTGTTAACAAATATAAAGAATGCATAACTACAAAAACAAGACTAAAATCTTTACAATCCTCTAATGATCATCTCAATACACGTTCCATTTCTTCACCTACTTTGCGCAAAAATATGCATTCGCATAAACATCCGTGGTCCGCTCGTTAACTTTGAACTATGACAATCACCCACACCAGAATTACACCAAGGAACCCCTGGTGTCAAACCATGATCACCAAAACAAAACAAAAAAACAAAGAAAACAAAAACATAAAAATAAAAGAAAACAACAATAACCTCTCCACCTCCATCTATGAACATGCACGGAGCACGGTTCACCCATCTTAACGTCTCCTTCCGCCTCTCTTTCTCTCTCTCTCTCTCCCTCTTTCTCCGTCTCCTTTCGAGGCTGCTCTCGCGTCAAGTTCAGAGATTCCGCGTAGGACAATAAGGAGGAGCGTCGTCGCTCCTACGCCCGATTCTCCGCTCGTTCCTCCGCGATCTTTCACATTATTTCCTACTCGAGACACGTAGGTCGAACAAAGGACGAAGAGAACTCGTCGCGAGGGTTGCGCTAGGCCAGAGTACGAGCAACAGAGAGAAACAGAGAGAAACACAGAGACAGAGAGAGAGAGAGAGAGAGAGAAATCGCGGAGGTGGTGGATCGTGGGCCAAGAATCGCGCGTCTCTCAAAGAGTGAAAGTCGAAGTCGCGTTTCTTTGAAACAGTATTAGCCGATTCCATCGGATGTATATCGTCGAGCGAGCCGTTCTCGAGAGTTCGATCATCGAATGTGATAGCTTGTATATTTGTAGAAGTAATAACGGGCACAGGGAGCAAGAGTGGCTCGGAGGAAGAGGCCGAGGCAGCGAGCACGCGGAGCTGGGTCGTCGCGAGGAGGTAAAGGAGATGGAGGGTAGCTTGGCGACACTCAAGACCTCTCTCTGCTTGCTGGTCTCGCTTCCACTTGCGCTCATTCCCCGTCCGTCTTGCTCGCTTGCTCTCGCACTCTCGGAGCTGTACAAGGGTCCATCTCATAGCAACGCCCACGGAAACTCGAATCGATACGACGCACTGTTCTGGAAATTCGCCGGATTTTCGCGCTCGATTTCGAATTTCGAGCGCCGTCCGAAAATCCTCCAACGACATCGATGGGCGTGTTTCCTATATAGACGTAATTGCGCCGCGTGGCTCAGCGTCGCCACGCCGTTGGAATTTTCGTAATAACCGCGACCCGACACAGAGAACTGGCTATAAATTCGAGAATCACGCTGGTCGGGGGGGAAACGATGGGGCAGAACCAGGGCCGAAAATTCCAGCCCTCCTGGCCACCTCGCTCGGAGCGTCGGAAGAACGGATCTGGGTGGTAGGGCGAAGGGATTTTTTGATAAAGGTTGTCTCTTATCAGCGGCGGACACACGGTTCGCTGGTCTCTGGTCGTTGAAAAACTGCACGGAGAAATTGCCAGACCTCGTAAAGCCCGCGAATCCGATGTCGTGGGTTTGCATCCCTCCGAGCTTCGATTACCAACCCTTCGTTGAGAGAACCGCAAGGATACCTCGTTTTTCTTTCTTACCGTTCCGTGGGCGAGAAGTTTGAGCGACCGAGGAACAGAATCGAGATAAGAATCGCGACCTGTCGGGTGGTATTTATTTTTCGTCGCTGTGTACGATTACGCGTGAGAAATCGATTTTTGTTTGCTTCCAATTAATTTCTTTTTTTTTTGTATTCTTACGCTGTGTTAATGTTGGAATTCAGTTCAGTGCGGTCTTATATTTTTTATGGATTAATTAACACGTTGCTGTATGTTTATTACAGATTGCTTGGTAAAGATCGGACAATTAATAGTGTTACAATTCACTAAAAATGTTAAGAAAATTTCTGTGCCTTCGATTTCGCGCTTACGAACAAGTATCATCACCGTACAAACCTTCCGAACGATCAAACTTTCGTCCGCAAAATTATTCCTATTTTTCTCTCCCAGTAGCTACTTCTGCTTCAAAGATTCCAGATTAACTGCTATCTAAAGTAATCTTCATTTCGCGTCACGTACTTCTTCAACCAGCACCTTGTCCTACTACTTCTTTCCTTTCTACCGTCTACGTATCCTGGTACTAGCCGTTGATTGTTTCAGAATACATCAGGATATTATTACAATCTTTATTCACCTTTGCCCAGTTTCCTAAAGTAAAATAAAAGTTTATCGACTGCCACTATCGTAAGCCAAGGGATTAGCAAAAACCTTCCAGTTTCATCCCAAAACTTTCCCCAGAGCCATCCAAGGTATCGCGCTCTTCGTAACAACGATCGACTCTAGATTCCCGAGTAGATTCTTCTACGTGGTTTCTTTGTAACGAAAAAAAGAAAAAAGATAAAAAAAAAAATAAAAGAAGAAATAAATAAAGAAAGAAAGGCGGAGAGGAAGTCGACGGAGAGGAGAGTCTTGAAATGGCGCGAAAGGAACGAGGCGAGTTTGTATTCTCCGCGTTTTCCTCGTTTTTACTGGCGTGGCCAGTCAGGCGTCTTGTCATGCATGACCGATGTCGATATGTGTACAGCGTTGGATGTACACGCTCAGGAGCAAAGCATCGTTGGAAAAGTCCTCTTTGCCTCCCTCCTGTTCCCCTCTTTGGCTCTCTTTCTCCTACCCCTTCGTCTCGCAACAGGGGAAGCGAAGGCTTCGTTTCACATTCGTTTCCAGATCTGTAGAAGTTCGTGCACGAGAAATCCAGAAAATTGGACAGAGCGATCGGTTCCCGACTATCCTGGCGAACGTTCTTCAAATGAACGATCAGCCGGAATCCCATAAGCCATTTTCCTCCGCGAGAGATCCATGGTTCGAACGATATCAAAATTTTAAAACCGATCCACCGGCGTCCCTCGTTTCTGCTGATCGAAAGAATTTTTTAATCTCAACTCGTCGGTTATTTAAAGTGTTCCTAGTACGCGTCGCGTACCATTTAAATCGGAATAATATTTTATCCCTGGAAAATTTATGGAGGGAATATTCTAATTTCTCAGAACTTCGTTCTAACTGTGTTTCCAGAGGGATGAAAATCGTTTCGATCGTAGCAACCCTTTGAATTCCGCTGGAGCTGCTATGGCGACGC
Organism: Ctenoplectra terminalis; assembly: GCA_019453375.1. Lineage (NCBI taxonomy): Eukaryota > Metazoa > Arthropoda > Insecta > Hymenoptera > Apidae > Ctenoplectra > Ctenoplectra terminalis. The sequence continues at coordinate 11,469 of SMSQ01018927.1, read as the reverse complement.
GTGTAATTTGGCTCGCGGGTTATGTTTCGAGGTAAATATTTGTTTTGCTTCGAAACGGAGCGAATTAAACGGACAAATCATTTTTTTTCTTCCTACCAAAGCAACGCTTTAAGTTTACACGGTAGTCCCGCGAAACTTTGAAAGATTTAGGATTGATCTAGGAAGATTGGAGAGACTCAACACTAGAACTACCGAAAAAGTCGAAATGACTTGTTCATAATTTCTTATAGAAATTTTAGGAATTTACAATAATGAATTTCTGAGAATTTTCCGCAATTTTTTGTGAAAAATATGCGCAAAGAATTGTTACCCTTATTATAGGTATTTTTCGAAATACCTATCATTTTGATTTCGTTGGTACAAATAACTACTTTAATTGCCGGTAGTTCCAGTGTTAAACTATTAACCCTTTGCACTCGAACGTCTCCTCTCAGGGGACATCAGAGTTTATTAATGATATTGATCATCACAGAGGATGAACTTACGTCGGCATAACTTTTTTAGAAAATGCATGTTTCCGTGAAGTTCTCTATTTCAAGCGGCGAGAGACCAAGACTTTGGCAAATCAAAAAGTGTGGTATATACCGAAATATGGAACGATTTCTGTTTGCACGCTTTCCTATAAAAATATCGCGAGATTGCTCCGAGTGCGAAGGGTTAACAAAATAATAAATCTATCAGATTTCCAACAACTGTTTTCCAAACAATTTATAACGCTATTAAATATCTGAAGCAATAATTAATCCTTCCGTTCATGAATAAGAAGAATTAAATAAATTGCTTTTTAAAACTCTTCGCCTTCCTTGAAATAACTTCACCCCTTTCGAGCGACACAAGTCACACTTCTCCTTTCGCAAACTAAGCTATAATATTCTCAAAAGAACCTTAAAAAAAAAAAAAAAAAAAAAAAAAAAGAAAGTCCACTCTTAATTACCCTCTATTATCCGTGGCGTTTCACGAAGGAAATAAACGAAGATTATTTTCCACCCTCGAGTCGTTTCCAGGCGCTCGACAGAGCCAGCTGTTAAATATTAAAACGACGCTATTGAATTACGATGTAACGGAGTCTCGGCACAGCGTTGATCACCACTGACGCGAATTTGTCTACATGGGCGATTGTGGTCAGTCGACGCAGGATCGACAAGGCCCTGTTACTCGTTCATCCAGTTCTAAGTCCGGTTCTCGTCGTGAACTTCGCCCCCGAAACGGGGCCAGCCCTGTCAACACAGAGGCGCGTGCACAGAATGACAAATGTTGCCGCGACCACTAATGTTTCTGTACAACAAATTATATTCGAGGTGATAAAATCTACCAGGATGTTAGATAAATAGCACTCGAAGACGATGAACGGTGTACGACTCATGAATTATTCGTGTTTCGTGTTTTTCTTTTTAAATTATACGGTGTAAGAACTGTACGTTGATTGATCTGTTAAGGTATATTTTAAGTATTTTTAAAGTTTCGCGTATTTATTTACCGAATTATTTTATGTTCTTCTATCGTTACAGGTACCTCGTGGAAACTGGATTGGATGGATACCACTACTCGGATGCTCGAGGATAATTTATAAACTTCGGTTTACTGGATGAAATTTGTGTAATACTTTCAATAATTCTGTCGTAGTCGAGTTGTCGCGAAAATTGAAGGCTTCGGAGGATGAAGGATCTACGCGATATTTTTTTAGTAAACGAAAATGATTTTACTGCTACCTTAATACTAAAACTACCAACGATTAAAGTATACCTCTTTGTACTAAATAAATTACAGTAGATACTAGAAAAAAATATATAATTCAATATTAACAAATACTTAACCATATATTTTACCGAAAATCGCAGAATACTCAAAACTGTACCATTAGAAATTTATACAATTTCTATGAAAAATATGACTGCTTTGGTAGTTCTAGTGCCTTAAGAGAGCAGCTTGTTTAAAAAAAATATAATAACCAGACTATATTAAATTTCATTATATTCAATATCTGTCAGCGAATGAAGAATAACACCGATGAGATTGATCGGTAAATTGTTGCTCAGAAGTTACACTACTGTGTGCCATTTAATTAAATAAAAAACACAGGAATAATAGCATTTAAACTCAGTTCGCTTCAAACTTAATATTCGTAATACAACATCTTCGCCTCTTGAAGCCTTCAATTATCAAATTAACTGGAAAAAAAAAAGGAAGAACGATCGAGGAGTCGATGAAATAAACGCAGCACGGAAAGGTCCCGACCCGCGGTTCATCACGCTCCTGTCCCGCATTCCCGTCGCACGTTCTCCTTCTCCTCATGTTCGAGCATTAATTTTATTCAGCGAGGCCGCGCAGACACGGCACACGGTAAGTACGTGCTACATTATTGGCCAATATCGGGCAGACACGAGGTTCGAGCTGTTCCGACTAGGCACGACCTCCATTAACCGCGCCATAAACAGATAATCGCGAATTTCCCCGCGATACCACTCGCCCAATCAGATAAATCCGAAGCAGCCGAGATATGGAATTATTGTCTGCCCGTTTCTCGGGTCGTTCGCGCGCGTGGATACGTAGCTGTGAATTAACGATAGATTTCAAGGCAGCGAGTTAACATTTTAATTAATTTATACCTAATTCAAATTATTGCTCGATTATTCGAAATAGTTGCTTCGAAATTTACGAGTATCACAAATATTAGTTTATTTTTATGGTATTGAAAAAAATTGCATCCCGTAAGTATTTTACGAATCAACATTTAAACCGTCGGGTCCGCTTTGAACGGTTAAAAACGTGGCCCAGCTAGATTTAAATATCTGTTTCCAATTTTGGCAAGTCGAACCGTGTATCAAGATCGTGTCAAACTTTCGGAGAGAAGTTATTTTATTTTATTTCTAAAAATGCGTATTTCTACGAAACGAGTAGACATTCGCTTTGGGCAAAGTTTCCAACAAAAAGTTGCCGTAAGTATTAATTACAAAGATTGCGATACACTGCGGCTTTCAACAAATCAAATCTTTGCACAGTTATTTTTTCCACGACCGTGCTACCGTTAATTCATAAAACACACGCATTACTCCCATCGTTCGAATGATTATAAACATCTCCGGTAAAATCTGAAATCAACAAGAACATCCTCGATCCAGAGACAAACATCGCGTTACTTTCTCCCAAACTCTCTGCCAACCACGCAAGAGGAAAAAGTGTTGCCGAGAGACGTCGCAGACGTACTCCTTCGAAAGTATCAAAGAGCAGCGAGCCTGATTCTCCTCTGGCACGCGTTTGCGCGACATCAAACGATCGGACCTAACGCGAGCGGAATAAAATTTTGCTCGATGTTTCGCGCCGTTACGGGGACCGATGCAAGCAAGTCCGTGATCCGAAACGCGCGGCTCGGCTCTTTGTTTGCGCTCGCGAGACGCGCGCGAGGGCGAGAAAGAGGAGCACTCCGTTAATCATTATCCAAGGGTAAGTCGAGAGGCGAAGGAAGCCTCCTTTGAGGCCGGACCACGGTTGCTCTGCCCGGAATTCCAGGGCCTCGGATTACAATTTGGCGAGTCCAGGGCGAAGGGAGAGTAAAATGGCCGCCGGCGGTAGGGTAGTTTTGCCGGTCGTGGGGTGGCTACGAGGGTGGCTAACTGGGTGGTCGACAAGGACTGGAAGGAGTAGGAAGAGAAGCTGTGGAGGTCGGTAAAGGGGATAGCGGTGGTTGAGGACTGGGGCAAAGGGGGGCTGATGCTAGCCACAACCCCTTAAGGGTCGAACGAACCCTTGCACTACCACACGGAGTCCAAGAATTCTCTCTCTCTCTCTCTCTCTCTGTCTTTCGTTGTTGGTCTTCGGTTTTCTCTCTCTCTTTCAGTTTCTCCACATCTGTGTCTTCCTCTCTTTCCGTTGATGCCTCTCTGTTGCTTCGACCGTCTCTCTTCCATCCTGCGTCGGTCTCGTTCTCTTCTACCGTTTCATCCCCCGCTTTCCCACCCTTCTCTTCGAACAACCTTTATATCTACAGCCACTATACCCACCACTACCACCACGAGCACGTACTACCTACCTTCCTACCTACCTCGGTTACTCGTGTGTTCCAAGGGGGAGAGAAGCTGCGAGAGAGAGAGAGAGAGAGGTCTCGGGGCAGGAGGGTGGTTTCAACAGTCGAAGCGAGACGTACGATCGTGCCGCTTACCGATAGACAGAGATGGAACGGGTGAAAGGGGCAAACGGAAAGGCCGAGGAGCTAGAAAGGGACAAGGTGAGCGTCGCCTAGTGGGAGAGGGAGTACATAGGAGAGAAACACGAAGCAGCGTGGACAAGGAGAGCTGGTCGGGCGTAAGAGGGACGAAGCGAAAGAGGGTGGGCGCCGCGCGGCAAGGGTGGAATTTTAGAGCCGGGGCTAGCCTTAAAATACACGCCGCGCGAAATACCAGGCGTGAATTAGAGTCCGCGCGTATACACGATGCTGCGGCGAGCGACGAACGAACGGACGAACCTTCGGAATTTTCGCAAGCCGCAAACCGAGATGCCGCCTCCCCTGTTTCTCTCGTTCTGCGAGCGCCCGCGTTGCACTCGCCCTCAGACGGACCTTGTATCGTACGCGACGAGCAGAATTCCAACGACACGACGACCGTTGATTGTGAGATGTTCCGCAATTCGTTGCCGTGCGATGGTTGTTGCGACTGAGGTTGTTTCCGCGCGTTTTATTTTTCCTCTTTATCTTATTGTTTTTCTTTTCTTTTTTCTTTTCTTTTCGCGCTGGAAGATTGGTTCGTGCGGGATGGTCGTAACTTTTGATGTTCAATTAGCGACGAGAAGCACGGGGGAAGGATACGATATGATTTTATTTTTGTTTATTTTTACGTCGTTCGGTTGGTGCAGAGGGAATAATTTAATGCGATTGGGAGGAAGAATTTATTGGGATTAATACGCATTAGGTTGATCGGAAAGTTCGTGCGGGTTTTAATAGAGAAATTAAAAGCGATTTTTGTTATTTTGAAAGGAAATATTTTTATACGGTGATGTGTTGCATGTTTGAAGCGCTAAGTCATCCTTCTGTTTTTAAGATTTGAACTGAATTTTGTTGCATTTCAAAGAGCTGGAAGACAATTATCGCTAAAAGTCGCAGGAACTTATTGGCCAACCTAATAAAATCGCGTCTCAATTCTAAATTAATATTGTAGGTATTAGTAACAATTTTATGTATTAAAATAGACTTGTCGCTGAGAAGTTTTCCAAGGTTACAATTTTTAATTTTTGCATATCTTGGAATGCATAGTAGTTCCAAACTTCTGGTCAGAAGTGTATGCTTAAAAATAAATGCACGAAAATTGCTTAAAAGTGTTTCGATCTCTACTATATAAAAAGACTTGTTATATTTTTTTTGTTAACGTGTTCGATTAATAAACCACAAATTTAAGTATTTGATCGAACCGGAAAATTGATTCGTAAATACGTTCGAAAGCATTCGAGTTTTACGGTTAAATGGAAGCATTTAAATTCGAGGATCGAAAAATAGATTATAAAAGTCGTCGTCAGAAATTGTTCGCGTTATTTGCTAGGAAAAGCTGATTAAACGAGCAAAAGTATTGATAAAATTAATTAATCCGGTACACGTTACTTATAACGTTTAATTAGATTGTTACCGTTTTAAACGAACTCTCAACTTCGGTCGATTTCATGTTTTCTACGAAATTAATTCACACGATTTTCTCCATATGCTCGTTATTCTTTTATCATGATGGATAAACAGGCTATTGTTAAACGGCTGTTTCGTCACGACATAGTTTGTGATTTTGATGAGGATGTGCAAATCGCGGAGGCTATTAAAAGGCAATAAACGTGGTTCATGGAAATGTATTAAACATTAGAAAATGTCAGCGTAAGTTCAGTAAGTTCAAGGAAGGTTGTTTTAGACTTAAAGTGAAAGTTTATAACAGAGCGCGAACAATTTATATTAACTTAAAAAAAGAAACAGTTTTCATAAAATGGAAAAATATGAAAAAAAATTTTGAAGGTCAGAAATATTGCCAAGCAACACCATTTTCAAACTACCTATTTTTATCGTAAATAAACAATTGGAGGAATGCATCTGTTACGCGAAAATATTCTTTAAATAGCTAATTAATTTTTTTCTCTTCTTTAAAAATGTCTCACGAAGTAAAATCTTGACATTTTTCGTACTTTAAATGGTATCGCAAACTTTTAATCGTAAAAACGTGTTTCTTAATCGAGCCGAGAAGCGTGAGAGGTACAAAGACAAATACAGAGCGTCGTGGAAGACGCAGTTTGAATTTAAACGCGTTCCAAAGAACAGAATCCATGCAGGTATCGAGATTTTTGGTATTGCTAGGAGTCAAACCTCTCACAATTTTCTTCTAGCTTTAATTACACAAGTTCTCGGGCTTGCATCGTCATTAATCGTGTCTGGAACGTCCACGAATAAGCGGGCATGACTGAAAGTGGAAAGTAAAGGAACTTCTGAGACAAATGCAAATGCGTGTCTCGAAGTAACCAAACTCGGAGAAAAACTTAAAGAGTAATTGCTACGCGACGCTGCAATTATCGATCAAACAAACGATTTGCCACCCTTCTTAATTTTATTTAAATTTCATTTAAATTCCATTTAAACCTTGAATCCCTGCACCAAAAAACCCAACGCATAAAACTATTTTCAATCACCCACGAAAATATATAAAAATTATTTTTGCTGTATTTCTTTGTATTACATAAATCGAACGAACAAACTCTCCTTAAATCGATCAAAAAAGACGTACCAAACTCCCCAATAGACTCTCCAACTTTCTTAACTATCACAAAACTTAATAATCCTCCCAAATCATGGTTCATAAGATACATCGAATTTTCTCTTCATACTCTCCTTAATACCACCCCCATACTTAAATCTCCAATCGACTCAACCACAAAGATTCAACGTGACTCTTCCTCCCCAGAAATGTAATTGCTCCAATCATTTTATTTACGCAAAAAAAAAAAAAAAAATCACCAAAATTTCTGGCGCCCTTAAATAATTAAATATCGTCCAATTTTACGACCACGGTCGAGCTCGGTGCACGATTGGCGAAACCGGATCTCGACGCAGACGGTAGCGAAGGATTATTTTTTTTTTCTTTTCCGTGGCGTGTCTCGGTGCAAGTCGGCGACGATACCGCACGGATTTAACTAATAAGAGCAATTAGCGCCGGGGGTAGTAACTAGAGGTGGTTTGCCCGCCATGGCATGTCTCTCGCCTGGCGGTCGCCTCGGTCAATACCCACCGGACAAGATGGCCGACGCCCACTCCAACACAAACTCAAAGTTACATACATTTATGTACTCAAATGTATAACCCACCCCCTCCGGACGGAGTTGCCTTTCTCCTTCCGCCGGCTTCAACCCTCCCGGTCTCGCCATCCACTCGGCTACACGGACACCGAACTTCATCATTATTATCTCGCTGGCCCGGTATCCAGCTTCTCGGCGTGCGTGAATTTTGCAAAAGCCGGGCCACTCGGACCCTCGACGAGACGCCGATACACCGGAGGCATGATTCTAGAAAATTAAACGTTCGATCGATCGTTCCGTGCATGGATCGTCGGCGGTGGTTTCACGCTGGATCAACGGAACCCGTCGATTCGACTCTGTTCAGATTTCGTGCTTAAGCTTTCAACGATCATGCGTGCAGGAAAGTGTAAACGCAAAATAGAATTTATACAAAAGCGTGCTAAATAAATCTTTGCCAATAGAAATATATTAACCCTTTGCGCTCGAACGTCTCTCAGGGGACATGAGAGTTTATTAACGATTTATTAACGATCACAGAGGATGAATTCATGCCATAACTTTTTTAAAAAATGCATGTTTCCTTGGAGCTTTCTATTTGAAATGGCAAAAGAGACGGTAAATGTAAAAAAGGAAAAAACCATTTCCGTTTGCACACTTTCCTATAAAAATGTCGCGAGATGGCTTCGAGTGCAAAGCGTTAATCTGAAGAAAACCGAACTAACGATATTACAAAAAATTTGTATTTCAATGTATCCATCGAAACGAGTCGATCGATGTTCGTGAAGCTAGTGTTGAACGGAGACCTTGGTGGTTGTTCGAATGGATGTTTGATTAATTTAACCTGGTCTCTGACGTTTACACGATTACGTTCCGGCTCTTTCTTTTTTCTCCTTCGTATTGTATCATTTAGGGGATGGTCGGTGCTGCTGCTACTCTATGCAATTTTAAATAACACATTTGTCCCAAAAGTTTCGATCATTGTATCAATAAGTATTGTGTGCATAACATTTTTGTTTCACAATATATTATTATTTTACGTAGCGTCCATTTTGATTTATCACCTTCCTACATTTCTCGTTTAACACATTGACTGCCACGCGCATTTTACGTGGTTTGCCCATCGCGCCAACATGAATTTCTTATTATGCGATGTATACTCGAACAAAATAATATCTATATTTTCCTTGTACCGATAAAATTATTTTTGCACGTTCTGTGTGGCATTAATTTCTTCGAACCATTATAGTAACAGTGGTGTTATTTTAAAATTCATCAGTATCGATATTTACTATAATTATGTATTTTACAATTGGTCGCCGGTCACCGGTGGCTCCCATGGCAGTCAACGCGTTAATGGATAAGCCTGAATATTTATATAAATACTGCCAAATGAAGGTGTTGCGCGAAGACAACGTAACAAACTTTCGGGACATCCTAATATATATATATATTTTTCTTTTTTTTTAGGAAGGTTTAATGTCACGTCGATATCTTAAGTTATTACCGACCAATCGATATTTTACGACCCGTACAAAATAATTCTACGCGTCCATACTTCATCCCTCGCGACTACGAATTTCCCTCGCAGCAACATCCGGCAAACTCTCGCTAATATTTTAACACCGCTAATAAAAAGCGTACGCGTTACACGTCAAAACGAGCATAAACTGGAACGTTCCCTGGGAAACTTGCATCATGCTTCTGGCGTAAAATTTTAACGAACAGCCAGTCACTCTGCCCTGCTCGTTAGGCTTCGACATATCCCTAAAGGGACCAGTCGACCAAACACGACGAAGCGGTCCTCGATTGGTCAGCAGAAAGGGGTGGCAAGCCCACGCGTGCGATTGGTCAATGCTACCCTTGTAGCAGGCGAATACTGACCCTTCGGGGGTGGATTTCTCTCCCTTGAAAAATATCGGCAATCTTTTTCGCCCGTGGCAAACGAGCGGAAAGGAGACGCGCTGGGGGTCTCGATGAAACGTATGCGGAGAGTTTAGCGACCGATACTGATTCGTTTCGCATTCGACGATTTTTCTACCCTCTGGGTCGGTTACCAATTTATAATCATATTTTTGGAATTGTTTATTTCTTACTTTCTTTTTCTTCTTCTTTTTTTTTAGGCAAATTGTTGAAGGAGGCATCTGCTGGAGTTTTTTTGGGAGGGAATGAATTTTATCGTTCAAAGTGAATTTATGGATCGTTTCAGTAACTATATGGTTAATTAATTGGAACGAGAAGTTTGAAACCGAAGATGTTTAATTCATGACCGGAGGGATGGATTCTGTCGTTTTGTTTTAAATTTTATTACTCCTGTTGATCATTGTTTGTGTTATTTTTGCTGATTTTGGAGCGGTTTAATTACTCTTTGTGGAATCGGGGATGTTTGTTTTTTTTGGAGCATTTTGTTGTAGGCGTGGCAGAGTGTGATATTATTCTGTGATTATCACTCGATGTTTTAATTATATTCGAAAGTATATTTGCAAGTACAAACTCCGTCGTTCTTTGATATTTTTATAATATTCTTTCTTTTATTAAGAACACGAAGAAAGTTTAAGTATTTTAAGTAGTAACTTGCGAATTTTCCACTTGTAAGTAAAACACTATTTTTCTTAAGTTATCATTTTCCTTTTTCTCCTTATAAACCTCTAAACCAAAATGCGGTGTACAGTCCCAAATAATTAGTGTTCAATTAACAACCTTGCTAAATCTCGATTCACACTATCAAAAACCAATCTTAACTCTTCTGGTCAAAACAATAAGTACTCCCTAAAGTTTCTTTCGTCGTCTTCACGAAGTACCTTCGCCTAACAATGTTTCCATAAACACGTACCTCGTTTATTAAACGAGAGATAAAAGAACACAATAAAGAAAAAAATCCTCTATAAAACACTAACATACTCTAAAACACAAAATACCATATATCCATCGCTTACGAACAAACCCGATAGATCACAGAAACGAACCTAACCCGAACACATCCGAATCTATCCCTTACGCGGAGATCTCCTTTACAGTGATAAAAACAAAAAAAAAAAACAAAGAAAAAAAGCAAAACTGCGTCAGGAACAACCGTTCACCGGTATTCGCCGCAAATTGGAAAATCGAAAGCAAATGGTCGCACAGCAGGCCGCGCAAAGCGACGTTCCATTAATTGATTTAGCAGTATCCATTTAATTAGGCGAACGTTGTAAAGAACGAGGAGATCAAGAGCCACGGCCGACAATACTTCCTCGGTTCTTTATCGGGAAACGGAGAAGGACGGTCGCGAGAACGGCGGAGTATCGGCAATAATGAGATTGAAATTAATTCGACGTCGTGCCGGTCGACGAGATATTCGACGATAAGATAATTCAACAAATTTGCCCAACTAAGCCTCGGATTTTCGTTCCACGCTGGCGTTCCTATTATATCGAGAGTATTACCCTCTTGATCGCTGTTTTTTTTTTCTTTCTTCTTTTGTTTTCCTTTTCTTTTTCTTTTCTTTTTCCTTTTTTCTTTTTCTTCCCTTTTTTTTATATCAGCGATCCTTAACGCTCCTCTCCTCGAAACGATTCTCGAACGAAGAAGCGAGTCTCTCGCCGCTAAGACAAACGAGCACCGTTTAATCTTTTAACCAGGGAACGAGACACCGGCGTGAACGTAGCCGAACTAATCCAGCGCAATTGTTTTCGTCCATGTTGACTGCTTATCTGGCTTAACAGCCGACTAATTCCGCGATCTAACAAACTTCGAGGCCCGTGCCTCCTCCACGGGTAGTTAACCTCCGGTTCGAGCAGTTTTTCTCCCAGCACTGTCGACGGGTAAATGAACACCGGACATTAAGATATACACGGCGAACAACGTAATCGCTTAAACGGTCGCGAGATCATACGTGTCTCCGGTTAGATAGCAAAATGGCGGCCGTTTAAAGGGAAATAAACGCGATCTCGAGAGTAACAGCGGAGAACACGAGGAATAATGCTCCGATTGTTTAGGTTCGAGTAATTAACAGTTTACCGATCCGCGGTTCGTTCGAGCGCGGTTTACGTCGCTAACGCAGGCTCGGTTTTGGCTATCGTGAGCAAATGTAAGCGCTTATTCTTGCAAATCTGTTTTTAACCCATTGGCTACTGTGGGCGCATATAGACTATCGGCGATGAGTGTTTATTATCTTATCCCGGCTTCAAATTTCGTTACTATTCGAATGACAGGTGTTTTATTGTTACGAAAATTTGCGTATCA
>SMSQ01018924.1:33801-53736 GCA_019453375.1 Ctenoplectra terminalis | reverse complement strand
TTTAACAACTTTTTAATTAATTATGGAACCTGATTTTAACGAAATTCAAGATAAGAAAATCATATAATTATGTAAGTAAAATAATATAATTAAATTACATAGACTGGAATTCTATAGAAGGGTTCATTCTTCGGTTAGTATCGATGAACTGAGAGAAACTCATAATATGCATTTTTAATATTACAATAATTGCATTTATAAAAAATTAATTCTATACATTTTTGATAATCTAATAAAAATTTGAAGAAAGGTTTAGAAATCTCTTATTGCAGTTTCTTTTTTTAGTCAATTTCTTTAACAACTTTTTAATTAATTATGGAACCTGATTTTAACAAAGTTCAAAATAAGAAAATTATATAATTATGTAAGTAAACAAATATAATTAGGTCACACAGACTCGAATTCTATATGAACGTAAATTTTTCAGTTAGTTTCCAGAGACTGAGAGGAAAATTGCATTTATAAAAAATTAATTGTATACTTTTTTAATAATCTAATAAAAATTTGAAGAAAGGTTAAGAAATCTCTTTTTGCAGCTCCTTTTTTTTAGACAATTTTTTAAACAACTTTTTAATTAATGACAGAACCTAATTTTAATTCTTAGAAATAAATCTTTCTCACAGATTTATCATACTTTCTTTTAACCTGTTAACGCTCTTATCGAAGCAGTTTCTTTCTTTATTGTCGAACGTCCGACGTTCCATCAATTTTAAACGAAACGTCCAGGATAAATTGAAGAAGATACAGAGAGGAATAGAGCGGACCATTTCTTTGGTCGATAATGATAGCCCTGGGAAACCGAAAATTAGTCGAGAAGAAGGGACAGGCCGAAAATGGTAAGAGGAATGCGGAAAGTCGGAAGGGCGGGTTCTAGTTAGCCACTACTATCAGTTACACTATTATCTCCAGTAGCTGCTACGGGGAAAAGACGCGACTGTATTTGCTACGTTTACTTTATACCGGGTGTTTCGCTACCATTTCACCATTTTCTCAAAGAAGAAAAAAGAACTTTCACAATTGAAAGGAACGTACGTTGATATTTCAATTAAAAAACGCATCGAGCATAGGCCACACTAAAATTACACATGCTTTTCTTATAACCAAGTCCAATCGAACGATGCGCGATATATGCAACGTGCAAATCTCCGTCCAACATATATCGGTGCAATGCCCCAAATATAATATTAAAAGGGCAGTACACTGCTGTGCATAACTATAGCAAAAAATGTTTAAAACAATTTTTTCTTTTTAAAACAGCTAAATTTTCAGCTGTTTTAGACTTTAGATTAAAAGTGCAAAAGAATTAATCGTAGAAATTGAAAAAGTATGAGAAAAATGAACTGTAGACTAAATCACATTTAAATTGCCCTCTTGTACGAAACAATATAATAGAAAATGTGATTTTCAACTGTTGCGTAACTATAGCACCGGCGTTGTTATTTACTAATTTAGAAATGCAATAATAAAAATAAGTAACGAAATAAGTAGAGATATATTTCGGAAACTTATTGATAGCGTTCCAGACACAATTTTCGAGCTAATTAGAAAAAAAAGTGGTCCTACGAGATATTAAAATTGTTTATCGTTGATTTTATTGATGCGGTGCTATTGTTACGCAACAGTGAAAATTCAGACTTTTCATTGTATCGTATTGTACAAAAGGAGAATTTAAATAAAAATTAATTTAAAGTCGATTATTTTTCGTACACGTTCAATTTTAACAATTAATTTTTCTGTATTTTCAATCTAAATTCTGGAACAGTTAAAAATTTAGGCGGTGTTATAGTTACGCACCGCGGTGTACATAAGATATGAAACGTGGCAGGCATGCTCCAAAATGCGGACGCACGCAGAATCTTATCCTTTCTAAAAGATACTGATATTTGCGATGTTTAACCGTTTGCGTACCACGAGCCACTTTCGCGCTCTTGAGATTTTGTGTCGAAAGAAGCCAGCAGTTGACCGATACAGACAATTGACGGCGCACCCACAATTTCTCGAAACGCGCTCAGCCTTTCGGACGCATGTACGTTGCATCGCTATCAGTAATCCAATTTCTATTTTGTTTTTACCTATTATAAATTAATAGTACAATATATCGCGCTCTCCGCTTATTTTCGACGCGTAATCGAAGGAGCGCGAACGCGCTCCTTGGCGCTTTTCGATCGTGCTTCTTCAAAACCCTGTGGTACGCAAACGGTTAAAACATGATGATACCACAGTCCCAAAGCAAATGTGCTCACTCATAACCAGCTACGGTGAATGTGACCTAAAGCATTCAATTAAAAAAAAAAAAGAAAATTAACTGGAAACCTTTTCTATTCACAAATCTCCACCAGAACTACAAACAGCTCCACTAATCCACAAGAACAGGAACGCAAATCACGATCCACATCCAGCAAATGTATTACCAACCCTTCGGGGAAAGAGTGAAGCATAATCGAGCAAGGCCAGCTAACCGAATCGTTTCCCTAAAATTACCGACGACATCCTTTGACGCGTCCTCCCTTTCTCTGTCGGATGCTCAAAATTACGAGATTTCTTACGGGAGGCGAAAATCTCATTAGTAATTTGCACGGAAACTGGTACGCGGTAATTAACGTATTTGCTGGTCTCTCTCTCACTTTGTCTCTCTCTCTCTCTCTCTCTCGTTGAGACAGATTCGGATATCTTTCGAACGCGATCAGTACACCCGTTATAGGCGTACCTATGCCCCGGGAAGGGATGAAGGTAATTAATTGCCATGGCAACGCGGACCGGAGGCATTGAACGCCACCCCCGCGCGCTTTAACTGAAATATGGCGGCCCGTACGAATTCCTGCCGCCTGCCGGAACATGATTCTCCTGGCAAAACCGCGACGGCGTCGTTACACGGGGCGCATCGAGCTGTGCAACGAAACGTCCCATTGACGAGTCGCCTTTGACGATCGTTAGAAATTGGAAATTACGCGGGGGTGGAGTTTTGGAGGCTGAGGAACGGTAAATGGAACCATCCAGGATTAAAGTAGACTTATTTGTAGTAATGAAATCGAAATGGGTGTGTAGAGGAGAAAAAAAAATATGCGAGGCGAGGGAAATAAATTCTTTTTTTGTATTTCTTATGTCTGTGGTTGGTATGGACGCTTGTGTGGAACTTTGTAAAAGAGAAAATATGCATGTGTGTGTTTCTATAAAAATGTATATTCTTATTCGGTATTTTTAAAAAAATATAAATTCTTGTTCGGTAGTTTTGCAAGAATATAAATTCTTATTCTGTTCTATATCTTTGGAAATTGAGCGTAATCGCGTTGGAAACAGAACGTCTCCTTAGCGGAGCCGAAGAAGCGCTGAGGGTTAATGTATCTGTATTTTAAAAAATTAGTTTTCTTTAGTTATCACTGCACTATTAAATTTGATTACTGTATTAGTGTGTAAATATGTGAGGCGAGGGAAATAAATTCTTTTTTTGTATTTCTTATGTCTGTGGTTGGTATGGACGCTTGTGTGGAACTTTGTAAAAGAAAAAATATATGTGTGTGTATTTTTACAGAAATATATATCCTTATTCAGTATTTTTAAAAAAATATAAATTCTTGTTCGGTAGTTTTGCAAGAATATAAATTTTTATTCCCTTCGATATCTTCGGAAACTGAGCGTAATCGCGTTGAAAACAGAACGTATCCTTAGCGGAGCCGAAGAAGCGCTGAGAGTTAATGTATCTGTATTTTAAAAAATTAATTTTATTCGGTCACCAATATTAAATTCGATTACCGTATCACTGCAGCGATACAACGATTCATCTACAGCAATTACTACTTAAAGAATTTTCGAATCAAAGCGAAAAACTGTGATCAATCGTAATTTTTCCTCCGATAGACAAAATTCGGGCTACAGATGGTTAACAAGAACGCGTGCAGAGAATGCAGAGTAATCAGAATGCATCTCTGCCCACAGAAATCCTTCAATTCTACATGAACTAAACTAACAACAACACAAATGAATATTTTAATTACACCCATCGAAACGATCCGATCGATGCCGGTAAACCTATTGTCGAGCCTCCATCGCGTCTCCCGGTCCTCCAAGAGACACTCCAGCTCGAAGAAAAAAAAGAGAACGCGAAGAAACCCCATTCTGCCTCTTCCTTTTTCTCCCCTTCTCTTTACGACGTCCAACCGAAACGCTTTTTTTTTCCCGCCCGTCCAACCTTCTCTCTCTCTCTCTCCCACCGTACGTGTACACGTACACGCACGCGTTCATACAACGGCAGAAACCGGGCGAGCCCGCGTACAGACTCGGTACAGAGAAATAACAAGGATGCTCGCCATAATGAAGACCTCAAGGCGCCGCGCCTCGGCGATAATTACAGGGAGCCAACCTTACAACCTTCTAAAGGCTTAAATGTTAAACGTTATACGTCCCGGCACCACTACGGTAGCTTTTATGCCCCGGCAACGCGCTTCTCGTTCTCCCCACCCTTCATTCCGCCCTTTCGACGTTCATCCCCACGTTCGTTACGTAGCATCCCTCTCTCCATCGGTGCCGCTGCCTCCGAGTCGCATTTCTCATGGCTACGAGCCGCCAACAATGCACCAGCGGCTTTTCACGAATGCTGGAAGCACCGTATAAATATCGTTTCCTTGACGTGGAAAGATTTCGCGGCAGTGCTCTTTAATTACGCCCGCTCTGTCGGCCTTGCACTTTCGCAATTACGCGGTTACGATGCTGGGATCCCCGATGGCGGACGGTTCGAGGGAGCCACGGGTGTGTTTCGAGGCTCGTTTCTGGATCGAGCGATTTATTTTTTCTTTTTTTTTTTTTCTTTCTTTCTTTCTTTTTTGTTTTTGAGTCGGAGACGATGATTGATAGAGCGCTTGGAATGATGGATGGGGAGGAACGGGGTGTCGCTCGGTAGAGGGGATTGATAATGGGCTCGGAGAGGCGTGGGCGAGGGTTGAAGAGATTATTGGAGACGCGTGTTAACCCTCTGTGGGACCGGGTGAGTTAAAAGTTACAAACTGATGTATTTGTATTTTTAAAAATTAATTTTGTTTAGTTATCGCTGTAATATTAAATTTGATTACTGTGTTACTATAGTGACACGTCGATCTACGTACAGTAATTGTTAGTTAACCCTCTATGGGATCGTGTGACTTGAAAGTTACAAACTGATGTATTTGTATTTTTAAAAATTAATTTTTTTTAGTTATCGCTGCATTATTAAATTTGATTATTGTTTTACTGTAGCGGGACTACGATCTATGTACAGTAATTGTTAGTTAACTCTCTATGGGATCGTGTGACTTGAAAGTTACAAACTGATGTATTTGTATTTTTAAAAATTAATTTTTTTTAGTTATCGATGCACTATTAAATTTGATTACTGTGTTACTATAGTGACACGACGATCTACGTACAGTAATTGTTAGTTAACTCTCTATGGGATCGTGTGACTTGAAAGCTACAAACTGATGTATTTGTATTTTAAAAAATTAATTTTCTTTAGTTATCGATGCACTATTAAATTTGATTACTGTATTAGTGTAATGATACCACGATTTATCTATAAGAATTATTAGTTTAAAAATTTTCAAATCAAAGTGAGAAACTGTAATCGATCGTAATTTTTTCTCCAATAAGAAATATAGAAAAATAAAATGGAAAACAGACAAATTGTCGATGGAACTTCACATTGGCGTTTCCTATTCGTTTCTCGCTGTAGAGGCAACAATTCAAGTTAACCCTCTATGGGACCGTGTGACTTGAAAGTTACAAACTGATGTATTTGTATTTTAAAAAATTAATTTTGTTTAGTTATCGCTGCGCTATTAAATTTGATTACTGTATTACTGTGTAAATATGCAAGGCGAGGGAAATAAATTCTTTTTTGTATTTCTTATGTCTGTGGTTGATATGGACGCTTGTGTAGAACTTTGTAAAAGAAAAAATATATGTGTGTGTATTTTTACAGAAATATATATTCTTATTCGGTATTTTTAAAAAAATATAAATTCTTATTCGGTAGTTTTCCAAAAATATAAATTCTTATTCCCTTCGATATCTTTGGAAATTGAGCGTAATCGCGTTGAAAACAGAATGTCTCCGTAGCGGAGCCGAAGGAGCGCTAAGGATTAATGTATCTGTATTTTAAAAAATTTACTTTATTCAGTCATCACTGTACTATTAAATTTGATTACTGTATTACCGTAGCGACACCACGATCCATCTACAGTAACTATTAGTTAAAATTTAAAACATTTTCAAATCAAAGTGAAAAATTGTAATCAATCGTAATTGTTTCTCCGATAACCAGACAAAATTCGGGCTATAGAGGGTTAAACGAAAAACTTTTAGCGCGCCAAGTAACCCCCACTCGCGATTCCACCGTCGTCCATTTTGTTCCACAAATTAATATTCCTAAAAATAAAAAATAAAGACACCACCTAAACGACACGCCTCTGAACCAACAGATGCAGACGATCTGCTTATCGAATTTTAACCTACGACAATCACTTTAGCTCGTGATTAACGCGAATTGAAGCTAATTGACGATGAATAATTGCACGTCCACCGACGGGGTCGATTCGTGTCTTAAAATAACATCTGCCAGTTGGAGGCACGACTATATTCCCTGGGTGTGCTGAACCCGGAGAAAAAGGATGAAAATAAAAAACTATGAGGAAGAGGAGAAATAAAAGCGGCACAGCCGGACAGAACAAAGGAACGGCCGACAGTACCGCGTACACGAAATTAAAATAAACGGCGGCAAGAAAGCGTTGCTTTTACCCTTTCTTTCTTTCCTCCTCGTTCCCGTTCCTTCGCTATTACCGTCGGCCTGCTCTGCGAATTTTATTGTGCTATTTAAGCCCTTTCGCGGCCCTGGATGACCACTCGCTACGCCGACAATTCTGCTCGCCAGTTCGTCGACGAGGAAGCTTTGCGGTACGAGACAGAATGGCGCGAGTTCAGGGTTGATTTGTAATTTGCAGGAAATTATTGCGACAGTATAACTCGTGTTAGGTTGCCGCATACTTCCTGTCTTTTAATTTCTCGGCGTGAGAGATGGAATTTTTTTTTTTATTTATTTTTTTAACAGCGGAATTACGGAGGTTAAAATGACCCATTAGTAATTTCTTATAGAAATTTTGGAAATTAACTACGGTGCCTTTGCGGAGATTCTACGTGATTTTCTGGTAAAAATAATGATAAACTTTTGTCTCAGTTGCATTGTATGTTATTTTATAAACCTTCCATTTTGATTTGTTTGGTAGGAATAAGTGTATTTTAATTGTTGGTTGTTTTAGTGTTGCACCTTGAATTTGTCTATTTTATTTATCTATCTGAGAGCTGTATAGTTCTTCCTGTTAAAAAATCTTTGGATTTGTATCTGTATTTATCTACATTGTTTAACTTTTAAATATTCTTTGTCAATCGGACTATTTATTAGAATTTTAAATGTTTAATTCTTAGATGAACCTGTGAAACTATAATTGTGTACAATTTTCTCTCCCATAAGCGACTAAAATTTCGATTATAAAAGGTAACAAAGTATCTGGATACTTTAAAATGCTTATAAAAATATTTCTGAATTATTGATTAACGACAATCTGACAAAAATATTTATCTAATTTTTCTGAGTCTTATAAACCAGAAATTCCATCTCTATGGAAGCGAATAAGATCGTTTCTAGTTTTTAAAAAGAGTAACATTTAAAGAAGAATATAAAATCAGGTGTTAGATTTTGACTATGTCTCGTGTCATTAAACTTATAGAATAAATATAATACATAATTCAAAAAATATTCTTCTTCTTTTTTAAAAATTATAATTTACCAAAGAATGGTAAATTATAATTTTTATTAAATTTTATTAAATTAAATTTTGATCAAAGATTTGGAATATTATTCCGAAAGTGTTATAAATTTATTGTTATAACGTTCGTAATTGTGTTGTATCAATTTTGTATTTTGTTAAATAGTTTAGATATTCTTTTAAGTAGTGAATTAATAAGGTGTTGCTAGGGTAAAATTAATTTTTGCTGCACTGCTGTTTCCCATTGTTTGCCTGTAGATTGTTGAGAGGAAAGCGATACGGTTGGTATATTAAATATTTGCAATTATTTGAGGCTTGATTTCATCCGAGCAATTAGTTTAATTTAGAATTTCATAATGAGCACGGTTTCATGAAATTATCGAAGCAAATTTTATTTGCAACAGAGCGCGCATAAGTTATTCCCAGGTCTCGCATAAATTACAATGGAGAATTGATACTTGTTTTCGTAGTACGATCACCGATGTTCTGTTGACAGTGTAAAATACATCAACCGAACTCGTGTTCTACGATTTTTAATTGTACTCGATAACATAACGAAAGTCAAGCTTTGAAAAAAAATTCTAAACATTGTGAGATTGGTGTTAAAAATACAGACAGAAATTTTTTAAACTTTGAAATATTTTGAAACAATTTTTTTTTATGTATACTAAATTTTATTGCAACACGATATGTTAATTAGTCCTTGAGATACAAGATTAAACCTTTAATATTCGTTTACGGCTCAATAAATTTTCTAATAAAATATGGATATATTTTTATTTTCATAATTATCCAAACCAAAATAATTATTTCAAACCACCCTTCAGAATATCAACACGCCCATGTTTCGTTCAGAACTAGATATTAAATAGAAGATTCGATAAAAATGAATCTCTCATTAATGATCTTCTAATAAAAATTCTTAATTACTAAATAACACACATTTTATTCCGAAAGAATTCCCCAATCAGCGACGACGTTCAAAATTCATTAACCGTCAATGCTCGTTCAACTTTAACCACTTGACCCCTTTTGTTTTGAAATTTACATGCTTTATAACATTTAATAAGGTGATAATTAGTATGAGTTGCATTGTCATATAATACATTCAACTCAAACATGTTGGAATGATGACATGAAATGACCGTTTCGTAATTTCTTGTCCAAATTTTATAAATTATTAACGCTGCACTTTTGAATATTTTTTTGTGATTTTCCGTAAAATATATGGTCAAAGATTTGTTTTTCTAGCATTGTGTATTTTTCCAAGTATCTATTATTCTAATTTCTTTGATACAAGTAGGTATAGTTTAATCGTCGGTAGGTTTAGTGTTAAAGAAACGTTTCTGCCGACACGTGCACTCGTCATTTTAACACTAGAACTACCGAACGAGTCAAAATGACTTGTTCATAATTTCTTATAGAAATTTTAGAAATTTACAATAATGAATTTTTCAGGATTTTCCGCAATTTTTTGTAAAAAATATGCATAAAGAATTTCTATTCTTATTATAGGTATTTTTCGAAATACCTATCATTTTGCTTTCTTTGGTTCAAATAACTCTATTTTAATCGTCGGTAGTTCTAGTGTTAAGTGACTATCGCGGTAGCGGCTCGGCCCCGCGGTACGGTTTACTCAAAATCACGCCGTCCGCAAAGGGTTAAAAAGAAACAAGACACGGAAAGAGCGCGGCACCGATTCCCCACGACCAACGCGTCCCGATAGCAACACACGAAAACGACGATCACGCATTTGCATCGCGATGGAAAGCAGCGTAACACCATTAGCGTTAATCCGGCTATGAAATAAATCAAGCCGGAATAATGGCCGGCCTATAAGGACAGTCGATTATGTCCGTGGATAATTTAGCGAGCCACGATAGAGACACCTGACGACAAAGAAGACGGAATCCAGCGGTAATATCAATTCGAGTACGTGATTCACTCGGGATTCACCGCATGAGTCTTGGCATCGAGATGAAGATAAAGTCGATTCCCGGTCGGTCGAGATGAAAGCCGAGCGTCCCGGGGCGTCCGACACCTTGTTAGACGAGTTGGAGCATGGCACCCCTCGAGGAAACGACCATTTGTTACGAGCATCCTTTCATTCTACCCTGGTCACCTCTTTTCTTCTCTGCCACCCTTTCCTCCCTCGCCCCTTTACGTCCAATCTCGCCCATGAAACGGTGAATCTTCCTTAACCTCGAAAGAGTCGACCGAATTTACAGCGATCAACCCCCTCGTTCCCTCCCTTCTCACAATGAGCGAATAGAATGTCTTCCAGAGAGAAGTTATTATTGAGTTAGTAGTGTTGTGAAAGGAGAAAGGAAGTTCGTAAGTTTCAGTTGGATAAAGATTTAACTGAGAAACGGAATTTTTCTTTAGGCTCAGATTTATGGAGCTTTTTTGGTTTGGTGGTTATTCTTGTGTTTGGGTGTAAGTGAAAATGTGTACTCAAGATGGGATTTAAGTAAGCGATGAATCTTTGATAGCAAGGATTTGTTAATTTGAATTATAGTTGAGTATAGTTGTTAGTGAAGACTGTATTTTAGGGTGGTGTTTGAAAATTAACTTAGGTTCGTGAATTTGGGAGTAGTTGTTTGAGTTAATTCTGTTAAGGATGTTTGATTGCTTTTGATTAGGTTGTGTTTCTTATTAGGTAATTTTTTTGTTTTGTTATTGTGGATGTTAGTGTGAATGGATACTATTAATATTAATATTTATAGTATTGAGCGTAGTATTTAAATTTTAGTAAATAATAGACGGTAAATTAGTTGGAAAACGGAAGATTCCGCAGACTATGTAAGATTGAGTCAAAGACAAGATTGCTCTATATGAGTATAAAAAAAAATTTGAGAAAAAATATAAACGAACTTGTTCATATGTGAATAGTGTTAGGTATTCTTGTTTTATCCCAAAGTGTAATCTTTATCAAAATTATTATTTTTTTCTTTAATGAAACGAGAGAGTAATTGGATCGAAAAGAATCTGAGGACTGTAACAAAGTTAAAACAATTAAAAAACTGTATAAATGATAAAAGTGTTCATTTTGATATATCTTTTTAATATAAGTATTAAAACTTAAGTTTAAATATTAAAGATCAAATATTTGTAATATTGAAATTTAAATATTAGAAATTAAATATTTTTAATAAATTAGCGAAACAGTTATTGGAAACTTTGATCTATAATTTGTTTTACGATATTAAGAATTAAATATTCTTATATATTTTCTAATTATTATTATTTTATAATTCAAATATTTTTAATATTGTCAAACAAGTTATACATATAAAATATTTTTATACATTTTCTAATTACAATTATTATTCTATAATTCAAATATTTTTAATATTGTCAAACAAATTATACATATAAAATATTTTTATATAGTCTCTAATTATAATTATTATTCTATAATTCAAATATTTTTAATATTGTAAAACAAATTATAGAGCAAAGTTTCCAGTAATTGCTATGCTAATTTATTAGAAGTCTGACGAGAAAGCTTAGAGCGTAAAGAAATAGATAATTTGTTTGATTAGTTTTAAATGTGACATAAGGTTTCTCAGAGTCTATCATGTTTCACACTCGTTCTCTGCAAGAATGTTGGTTCTTTAAAAATTGGCGACAATCATCGTTCGGGGGACCCGAGAAACCGCTACGTAAATTGTGTTACAGCAAAAGCAAGGGGCACTCTTAAGAGTATGCAAAGCACATGTAACCATTGGATTGACATAATCACAAGGAGTGAAGGATGCAGTTATAATCGCAACCACGTTTCACTGTAATTTGCTTTTTACCAGGCTGGCATATTACATATTAAACCAGCAACCGGTCGTTCGTGTAATGATGAAACAGCAGGCTTGGAAATAATGTAAGTCAGGCCAGCAATGATTATTTGCGATACGATGAGAGAGAGAAAATTTTTGTCTCCCTCCCTATTTTTTCCCGCCTTCAAAATTTTTCGACGCCTCTCACAGTTTTTCATTTATAATAAATAAAATATATTTAGCAAAATTATATCTGTATTAAGTACTGAACGAAAATATAACAATTTTATTATAATGTTTCTTTTTTGCCATAATTAATCATGTTTAAGGAGCATTTAATTTATTAGAGTTAAATTATTAGATTATTTTTAAGGGTAAATTCTTAAACCACTCTCCAAAAGCTTTTACATTCTTAACCCAGCTACAACCATTGCTTCATTCTTAACTCAATCGAGTTTTTCTTTCCTTAAAAATTTTTCTAATTTCTAGAAAAATACAAAACAGCCATCATCAATATGCAAATTTCATTTCTCCTCAATTTCATATTAAACACATATTTCTATCAAAATTACTAATTTTTTTGATCAAACAAGAACGCTCTCAAATCGAAAAGTATTCGAGCACCGTAACAGTTAAAAAAATATAATTAACAAATAAAATATAATTATCAATCTTGAAACAAAAATAAAAATTTGTATCATATTTACAAAACGACCCTATCACTACCTAATTATTCACCTCACAGAGAATCTTAAATTAACCCTCTGAAGCTTCGTGTGACTTAAAACTTCCAAATTAACGTATCTATATTCCAAAAAATTTGTTTCGCCTAATCGTCACTGTTCCATTAAATTCGATTACTGTATCATCGTAGCGACACCACGATCCGTCCGTAGCAATTATTAATTAAAAAATTTCCAAACCAACTTACAGACGGACAAACTTTACGCGGACAAAATTCTGCTCACAGAGTGTTTCAAAACAAGACAATCGTCCTAACAAGCTCAGTAAGACCAGACAATCTCATCCAGTCCACTATAAATTAATTCGATCTGAAACCCGTTTCTAAAACTGCCATTAATCACAGAGACACGACTTAACACGTCCCAAAAACCGGCGCCGAACGAACATGTGGCGCAGCGACGCCCGGCGTCCGCAGGCCGACGCGCGTGTTTCGGGGGTTGCAGCGCGGACCATTCGGACAGCAGCCACCTCGTAAGTAACCTCGAGTAAATCAGTACCCAAGGTGGCTGTAAATCTGTCCCCCCGGAACACCGTCGCGGCGTCTGCAACACGATGGAGGAGAACGCGTTGCTCACCCCCTCGCGCTGGGCCTGTAAGGGCTCATAACGGCCGGTGGACAAGTGTTATGGTATGGCTTATAAGTGAATGCCACCCTCTAATCGGAAAATACGAGCTCGATTGTCGAGCAAGGGTGGAAACTACGTTCATCCTTTACCCTCTTACAGACCCACCAACCCCCATCGTTTCTCGATGGTTCCTGCTTTTTTAAGCGTCTCCTTTATGAACCTTGCACCGTCTCTTTCTCCTCCGTCTCACCCTTGTCTATGCTATTTTCTCTCTTTCTTTCTTTCTTTTTTTTTATTCCTTTTTTTTTTCTAAACGGTACGCGTGACCCAACCGCTTCGAACCGCGCTCCTTTTATGGCCGAATTTGTAACTTTAAATTGGCGGCCTTGCGCCACCACGCTGCCCCGATCCAAGAGGTTTCCGCACCGTGAAATTTCGTGGTTTTTTTTTTACGGCCTGATTTACTGGATCGGAGCAGGGGCGGGCAGAGTGACTTTCGAACGGCGCGATTTTTTGGGATTTATAGCCTGCCGTCTTGACGACCTCGGGGATTATTAATATGAATATTGCTGTGGGGGAGATTTCTTTTGTTTTTTTATTCGTGTTTTATCTGTTAACGTTTTTTCAAGCGGGAATGAATAATTTAGTAGTGACCGTACGGACATTGTACGTACGTTGCGATCGGTATTTGGCTACTTGGTGGAATTGGATGAGAAAGTGGGTGTGATTGTAATGTAGATAGTTCTGAGTTGAAGGAATATAAATTTGTGTGACTGACGTGGAAGTATGATGTTTATATGGGTGTGAGAGAGAAATACTGTGGTGGAAATTATGTCGGGATATTTTATTTTTAATCTGTTTTGCGTGCTTTAGATTGTGTGTTTTAGGTGGTTAAGTGTTTATGGATGGTTGTGTATATCTGTGCTCGTCGGTTGCGATAAATGAAAGGTCGGATGAATAGTTTTTGTAGGTAAGAAGTGGAAAGAAAAAGAGTCGTGAATGAAAGAAGTAACATTGAACTATGATATTTGGTTAAATTTAAAAACCGGTTATTTAACCCTTCTAAGACCCTTATAGGTGTTCTCGAGTCGACGCTGCTTTATTTTCTTTTTTTAATTTAGTAATTGGAAGGTGTTATTTAATATGAGTAGCTCGCTTTTTAATTTCACTTTGGAGATTCGTTTTTCTCGGAAAAGAGGAATTTTTTTGAAAATTGTCGTGAGAGATACTGTTCATTTTCCTAAGTTAATTTATCCCCTGGTAAAAAATCAATATAAGGAAAAGACAAATAGTTAAACAACGCACTCTTCTCCTGACAAATACAAAAAAACTAACGATGATCGATATAAAAAAAAAAATAAAAAAACGAAGGAAGATCGATATAAAAAAAAAATACGCCTTTAAAATTTCTCCGAGATCTATATCGCATAAAAATTTGTCCCCTGATAAAGAATCAATCTCTTTTCCTGACAAAATTAAAAAATGAACAATGATCGATATAAAAAAAAATTCGCGTCTAAAATTTCTCCGAGATCTACACCGTATAAAAATTTGTCTCCTGATAAAAAATCAATATAATGAAAAAAGAAATAATTAAACACTGCACTCTTTTCCTGTCAAAAATTAAAAATGAACAATGATCGATATAAAAAAAAATACGCCTCTAAAATTTCTCCGAGATCTCTACCGTACAAAAATTTGTCTCCTGACAAAAAATCAATATAATAAAAAAAGAAATAATTAAACACTGCACTCTTTTCTAACAAAAATAAAAAATGAACAATGATCGATATAAAAAAAAATACGCCTCTAAAATTTCTCCGAGATCTCTACCGTACAAAAATTTGCCTCCTGACAAAAAATCAATATAATAAAAACAGAAATAATTAAACACTGCACTCTTTTCTAACAAAAATAAAAAATGAACGATGATCCATATAAAAAACAAAAACACGCGTCTAAAATTCCTCCGAGATCTACACCGTATAAAAATTTGTCTCCCGATAAAAAATCAATATAATAAAAAAAGAAATACTTAAACACTGCACTATTCTCCTGACAAATCCAAAAAAAGCAACGATGATCCATATAAAAAACAAAAACACGCGTCTAAAATTCCTCCGAGATCTACACCGTATAAAAATTTGTCTCCCGATAAAAAATCAATATAATAAAAAAAGAAATACTTAAACACTGCACTATTCTCCTGACGAATCCAAGAAAACCAACGATGCTCCATATAAAAAAAAAATACGCTTCTAAAATTTCTCCGAGATCCATATCGCGTAAAAATTTCATAAAAATCGGCGCGTGTCAACTCCGTGATACTTGAACGACGATCAAAGTGGCAATTTTTACGCTAATCGAAGCCACCGTCGAAACGTCACCGAGATCACAGGCTTAAGTCGAAATTAGCGTCGATATTACGAAGGAAACGCTCGAGAGGCGCGAGACGCGCGAAAGGCACGGCTTAGCACCCTCGTTCGAGGCAACGGTAAGCTCGTTGGGGTGATTTGCTAAGCCCGCTAACAAATAGAAGGATAGATGGCGACGTTCAAGCCCTGCCAGACGCCAGTAACCCCGGAACAACCGCATTGGCCGTAGCAACCCCCGATGATACGACGAATTACACGCGGATCAAGGATACTCTGAGCTTCGATTCGATACACTAGACTATGACATTATGCCGAATCGCGTGATCCAACTCCTTATGGGCCCCAAGATGATACGGGGATGAAGGAATCAGAGCGAAATTCGGTGATTCTGTCACTCGATGGGGTTGGATTTATTATATCGCGGTAAGATTACGCTTTATCGTCGGGTTTTATCGTGTCAACCCTCGTACGCTCTTCGGAAATTGTTACACAAACGAGATTAATTTTTTATTTACTGCGTCTATTATTACATCTGCTATATATTAGGTTGGAAACTATGAAACGAGCGTTTTTTGTTTAGTCTGTTTTGAGCTGCGACTGAGAGAGAAACACTGTAACGCGCGCTGGATATTTTTATTCATAAAGCTTAACCCTTTGCGGTCTTATGTCGAGCCGGACTCGACATTTTACATTGTTCCATTGTTTTCAGTATTGGGACACGAAGCATATTCTTTTACATTAAAATGTTATTCGATGGAAAATTTTCTATCTATATATCTTACCGGTAATGAAAATGTGAAAATTTTGCCAGATTGTTGACAGTTTTTAAAAGTATATTATTGAATATGAAGTAGTTAAGTTAGAGTGTCGAAAGTGGCTCGGACCGCGAAGGGTTAAAGGTATTATTCTTATTCATTTTGTAAAATTTTTTCGTATTCGTATCCCGCTTTTATTTTATTTTTATCCTAAACCAGATGGAAACGAAACGCGATTTACATCTACTCTTCTTGTACGAGTTTAAATTAAATATTAATCAGGCATTCGGAGATGGATCCACCGATGAAAAAAATGCTCGATATTGGTTCGAAAAATTTCGTTCCGGCAATTTGAGAATCGTGAATGAACCTCGAGGAAGACCACCGGTCCATATTGATAACGAGGAATTAAGGACGACCGTGGAATCCGATCCACGCACAACTAGTCGAACACTTGGGTCTAAACTAGGAACTAGTCGTACAGCTGTGTTGAAACATTTGCGTGCAATATAATAAAGTAAAAAAATTGAACATAGCTGAACACAGCCTAAACAAAAAACGCGGTATCCTAAGTTTCGCGCCTTAAAATTTACTATATATGCATAGAAATTCGTCTACTCGTTATTAATAATTCATAGATCAGAGCACATTTAATTTTTCAGCTAATTCTCTTTTAAAAATAGTAAAATGGAGCGGTATCCTAATTTTCGCGCCTTAAAATTTACTATAAATGCATAGAAATTCGTCCATTCATTAATGATAATTCATAGCTTAGAATACTTTTGATTTGTTAGCTAATTCTCTTTTAAAAATAGTAAAATGGAGCGGTATCCTAATTTTCGCGCCTTAAAATTTACTATAAATGCATAGAAATTCGTCCATTCATTAATGATAATTCATAGCTTAGAATACTTTTGATTTGTTAGCTAATTCTCTTTTAAAAATAGTAAAATGGAGCGGTGTCCTAATTTTCGCGCCTTAAAATTTACTATAACTGCATAGAAATTCGTCCATTCATTAATGATAATTCATAGCTTAGAATACTTTTGATTTTTTAGCTAATTCTCTTTTAAAAATAGTAAAATGGATCGGTATCCTAATTTTCGCGCCTTAAAATTTACTATAAATGCATTGAAATTCGTCTATTCATTAATGATAACTCATAGCTTAGAGAATTAGCTAAAAAATCGAAAGTATTCTTTTAAAAATAGTAAAATGGAGCGGTGTCCTAATTTTCGCGCCTTAAAATTTACTATAAATGCATAGAAATTCGTCCATTCATTATTAATAATTCATAGATCAGAGCACATTTAATTTTTCAGCTAATTCTCTTCTAAAAATACCAAAATGGAGCGGTATCCTTCATACTAAACATAATAAGTAGATATTATCTATAGCCTTCGCGCCTTCAAAATTTCCTACAAATACATAGAAAATCCATAAATTACCGATAATTCCTACATCACAGCACATTCGATATTTCCAGCTACTTCCCTTCTAAAAATAATAAAACGATGAAATTAAAATTTCTCAGGCCTATCGTTTCCCGGTACCGATCTTCTCCGCGCGTTAATATCGTCCCTGAGTTAGGGAAGATTTGCGTTTTCACTGATCCTATCGCATATGAAATATTCGCGGAAACCCCGACGAGAATTCTCGCGCGTCTCCTCGGGATCGCGTGCCCGTAATTGGCTCCTCGCCAGCTCCTCTCCTCGAGCTTGGAAACCGGTAACGAGGTGGAACTTTTTCGCGAAAGCGACCGATAGCTCTCTCATGCCGCTCACCAGAGACAGAGAGATGCCTCTAACGTCGAATCGATCGTGGCTCGCTCTATTTGCGTTTCAGCGCACGCCATTATGCGGCGTGTTTGCACGTAGAAGCGGATAATTTAATACCCGCCCCCGGTATCATCGTGGGGCCGGCGAATCAGCAAGGAATATGGAAATCGACACTGACGATCGTTGGGAGTATGGAAAATCGGTCGCTTCTCGATCGAGTATATCGTCGGAAAGGATTGTTCAACGCTAAAACTACCGACCATTGATGAAAAGTATCCAAGAAAATATATTATGCAAAGGATACAAATGTTTATCTCTATTTTTAACTGGAAACTTATGGAGAAAAGCTCAAAAGTAACGAGAGGGTTAAGATATACGGCTACACCTCCTACAACATCTTATAACACGGTTTCGCTATAACACGACTCATAAATTGCAGGAATCCTCCCACAACACGGTTTCGGTATAATACGATTCATAAATTGCAGCAACCCTCCTACAACACGGTATCCTATAACACGGTTTAGCTGTAACACGATAAGAAAATTGGAAAAACCTTCGTACAACGCTGTACTTCTATAGCCGCGACGAGGCTTGCCGTCTTAAAGATACAGTTTTACGGAAAGTATTTCTTTTTATCTCCTTGGCCTGAAAACAAAAGTATCTCACGCTTGTACATACATTTATATTTTTAATAAAAATTAAGTTATTTATGTAGAATTAAAAAAAAATATTTGCTTTTAATAAGTTTTAGGAACGTAACCCCCCCTTTTTGTACTGGCTTTGGATCTTATACAACACGGCATTTTCTAGGAACCAATCTACCGTGTTATAGGAGGGTTACCTGTATATAGTTATAGATATGTATAGTTAAGATATTATATGTATATTAACCCTCTATATCCCGAATTGTTCCTTTTGGAGAGAAAATTATGATTCATTGCAATTTTTTCAGTTTGATCTGAAAATTTTAGGATCGTGGTATCGGTATTGTGATATAGTAATTAAATTGAATAGTACAGTGATAATTAGGTTGAATAAATTTTTTATTAAATCAGTTTTAGTAAAAAGGGTTGTTAGAGGGTTGAATTATTGTTTTTTATTAATACTGCAAATTTTTGCGGATATAATGCGTAAAAATAGAAGCTAGATAGAGAATTATTTTATTTAGTACATATCACACCCTATTATTCGCTATATTGGTACTCTAGTAATTTTAGAAAATTTTTAAGAGAAATTGTGAATTATTATTTGACCGTGTAGATAGTTTAACAGTTGAACCAGCGACGATTAAAATATTATTTGTATCGAAGAAATAAAAACAAAATACAGAATGCAAGGTAGCATTTGAATAAGAAAGCATGAAAAATTTCTAAAAATCCATCGCGGTAAATTTATAAAAATTATGTAGAAAATTGTGAATCGGTCATTTTACCACTTTGGTAGTTTCGGTAGACTTTTGTCCGCGCGTTCTTTCGTTGTTCTCCAAATTAAAAACAACGAAGACAAAAGTCGCTAGCCTGCATCGGGCCTTAGTGACAAACAGAATTATGATTTTATGAAATAGAAGGGTGAGATAAATTTTCTTAGAGTTCTTAGAGATCTTCAACGTAACGAAGCCCACCAATTAATGCTGGCACGATCGTGTTCAGCGGCAATTAGCAGCGAAATTAATTAGCCCGTTATCTGGTAACAGGATGGACTCCAGGGACGACAAAGTGTTCTTCAGAGATTACGGAGTAAGAAATATTTGTCGGCCCCTTTTTTTTTCACTCGAGAGGCACGTAGATAAGCTATGGAAAATACGGTCACCTTATCGATCATTTTTTTTTTTTTTTTTTTGACAATAAATAGTAAGCATCTTTGTACCATCGTTATGAAATCTTCTCTATTTTTGAATTCACAGTATTTACTCATTGAAAAGAGACTGTTTTTAATATTTTAATTTTGGGAATTAAAAATGTTTTAAATCAATCAGTAGGTGGTATAAAGGGTCCCATTTAATATAGAAAACTTAATTATTTTCTGTATTATCTGTGAATCTAAATGATCTTGAAAATTGTAAGGAAAGGATCTCAAAAGAAAATATTGATATATTATTAATATTATCTATGAAATTTTGTTTTTTATTCTCATAAAGAAGATAATTTAACG
>SMSQ01018924.1:0-29186 GCA_019453375.1 Ctenoplectra terminalis | reverse complement strand
AATACTATTTCTTCTACACACACTATAAAAATTTAATTTTAATATAAAAAATCGACATCGGTGAACCGAAAATAATATTTGTTCTACAAATACGACACTATAAAAATTCAATTTCAATATAAAAAATCGACATCCCTCAACTGAAAATACCATTTCTTCTACAAATACCACACAATAAAAATTCAATTTCAATATAAAAAAAATCGACATCCGTGAACCAAGAACACAATGTCTCCTACCCCGCGCTACCAAAATTAAATCCCGGCACAAAAGAATACATTCCCAGCGTTAAAAATCAAAGCAACGGAGCAAAGTGTCCCCTCTCTCGAGTCCATCTCGGCGTACAAGCGGAAAGGGTTAACGAGATCGGAAACGCGCAGCTACCAAACAGCGAGCCGTATAAAATCGTTTAAAAAGCAACCATCCCGTACAGAGGGGGGTTGTCTTTAACGCGTATGCACTTGTCCATATGGTCCCGGTGCCTCGTACGCGATAACAGCAAAGGGGACCCGTTATTCTCGTGGTCCTGGTGTCCCGGTGTCACGAGGGTGGAGACGCCCCGTTATGGCACCCATGGGAATTCGGCCGCGGGCTACGCAACCAACTCGACCCTCTCTATGGCTATGTAGATACACGTATTACGGGATTTTCAAGCTGATTCTCCACGTCGACTTTTCCCGTCGACCTACACCCTCCTGCAATCTCTTTTTTTCTTCCCTCCCCATTGTCCATCTTCCTCTATCCACACAGCGACCACGGTCCACTCTGATCCCGTCTTCGTCCAACCTTTCTCCCTGATTTTTCCCCGATTTTTGCCCCGATGTTTCCTCGATTTTTCCCTCCCTTTCGTCCACTCAGAATGCGTTTACTTGCGGGTCGAAGCCCTGCCAAGACCGCAAGGATAACATCCCCCGGGGAGAGGCTTGAACAGGGGGTGGCCAGCCCCGCGGTCAGCCACCGATACCGCACACCAAAAGCCAGAGAATTTGCCAACCTGGCGAAAATATGTTTGGGATTCGCTGCTCTCTGTCCGACGCAATTCCCGAACACGACGTGCCGGAAAGGGGGGTGAGACCGTCATGGAATCTACTTTACGAGTCGCTAGATTGAACCATTTTCCAATGGCCGAGCTGACCTCGCGCTGCGCGAGCTCGCTCTGGGGATGCTTTCTTTTTTTTTTCTTT
Source organism: Ctenoplectra terminalis (assembly GCA_019453375.1). Taxonomy (NCBI): domain Eukaryota; kingdom Metazoa; phylum Arthropoda; class Insecta; order Hymenoptera; family Apidae; genus Ctenoplectra; species Ctenoplectra terminalis. Next base: position 28,002 of record SMSQ01018924.1, on the reverse strand, counting down.
TTTTTTTCTGTTTTTTGTAGGATGGAACAAGAAGGTTTCTCGAATTTGGTGAGCAGCTTTTTGGCGCGATACGTGGACTTGTTTCTTTGGAAATTGGGTTTGACACTTTGAGGAGGGGAGTCTTGTTCGCTGCTTGGATTAATTCTTTGGAAAGTAAATGGGCTAGATCGTGTGGTTGGATATTTTTTAACTCTTTGCGGCACAGGATTTCGGATAATAAGATAGACCGATGTTGCACAAAAATTTTATTGCGTTTTAAATGAAACAAGCTACGATTCAAGATAAAACCATCCCTAAAGGACAACCTTAAAGACACCATCACCACGAACAACCTGCTACAGTACCTCAAAGAGACTAAACTATGCAACAAACTGTAACTCCTCCTTTCTGAGTCGCTAATAACCCACAAGTGGTTGTTGCGACGATAAACAACAAATTAAAAAAAAAAAAAAAATTGTCACCTCCTCAACAAAGCAGACCCTCCAACGTGCGAACTATGCAAGGACCATATCACAGTCGAACATGTCATCAGTCAGTGCAAAAAATACGACACAAGATAAAACCATCCCTAAAGGACATCCTGAAAGACACCAACACCACGAACAACCTGCTACAATACCTCAAAGAGACTAAACTATGCAACAAACTGTAACTCCTCCTTTCTGAGTCGCTAATAACCCACATGTGGTTGATGCGACGATAAACAACAAATTGAAAGAAAAATTGATACATTTTTACTAATATCGGAATTACATAATGTAAAAACATAAAAAAGTAATAATAATTTAATTGAATTTGTTGTTATAGGGTGGGACTCGAATAGTCCCACCGTGACACATGGGTTCATGAATGGTACTTATTAAAGCACATCCTTTTCCTTAAGTCGAGGTGGGACTAAATATGTCCCACCATGCATTACGATGCATCAAAAAGGTGGGACACTTTTAATCCCAGCGTGTTCCCAAAGAGTTAACGCGTAGAGAGCCACGACAAATTTTCGTTTAGGCGTCGTTGGTTTCCGAAGACTGTATCAGTATCAGTTTCAAGTTAATTAATGGGTTCTATTGAATCACATTAAACAGAGATACGATTCTCCTTTGCGGAATTTTTCCAATTTTCTTTTTAAATTCTTAACTATTTCGCGATCAAATATTCTTTAACTTGGCTTATGATCTCTTTAATATTCATACGTGTTGACAATAGCTATTCGCTGCTTTGATACTCTGTTAAACGCAAAGTGTTGAAATATTACACGAATTTTGCATTTGCTAGTTTTCAATCTTGTGGATTGAACTTACAGTTAAAGTTAACGTTGAACTTTATCGTAAATGTAGTGTGTTTTTATTGTATTTTAACGAGTCTGGCTCGTGATTATAGGGCTAATTAGTATTACAGGGTTAATTAGATTAATTAGTATTAAAAGGGTTAATTAGTATTACAGCGAAAAGCCTAACGGAAAGTCGACCAGAATCGGCGTGGCGTTAACGTGTTAACGGATGAATATGATGTTGAAGTAAGGTACAGTGACAAATGCGATCCAGGACGCTGTTATGAAGACCTGGTCTTGGGACTAAAAAATGTGTGAACCGTGGTTAGCGAAGTGTTAATGGAGCAACTTCAATGGCGACAGTGGATGGAATAATTTTATTTCAACGTTTCGTGTGAATTTTATATTCTAGGAGAATATTGAATCTTAAGCTTTGTGATTTTGTTTGCTGCGATGTTTTAGGAAGCACTCGTCGAAATTTTCGGTTTCTTGGAATGAATGCTGCGAAAGTATTTTATTTAGTTTTTGATTCTTGGACTAATTGCTTTGGGCTACTTATAATTGAGTTGGAGATGAAAGTAGGAACCAGAAATTTGTGTATTAATAAGCCAAAAGTTTTGTTTATGGATTATTTCTTTGACAAAAGATTTATGAACAGCCACCTACAAGTCCAACCTTTGCACTTCTACAAGTCAGTACTCGAAGAATTCAAAGAAATTGAAAGAAAGAAAAGAAATATAAAAATCTGACCACCCAAATAAACTACTCCTAAGAAAAAAGCAAAACAAGAAATTTTTCAAGAAAAGAATAATCAAGCAAACGTACAGAAAAATAAACCTTTGCACTCCCACAAATCGGTACTCAAAGAACTCAAACAAATTGAAAGACTAAAAAGAAATTTCGAAATCTAGCCACCCAAATAAATTATTTCTAAGAAAAAAAAACAAGAAATTGTTCAAGAATAGAATAATCAAGCAAACGTTGAGAAAAATAAACCTTTGCACTCCCACAAGCCAGTCCTCAAAGAATTCAAAGAAATTGAAAGAAAGAAAAGAAATATCAAAATCTAACCACCCAAATAAATTACTCCTAAGAAAAAAGCAAAACAAGAAATTATTCAAGAAAAGAATAACCAATCTTCCCAAAGAAACTCAAAATCAAACGTTCAGAAAAGTACACTCTACCAAATTATACGACACAAGAACCCCCGTAAAAAAATAAAAGAAACAAACTCATCTGTCCAATAAAATGTTTCCAAATTCTCCAATACGAACGAGAAAAGTTTCCGACCGAACCCAACACTTTCAAATCTTCTCGCCGCGGTGCAACCAGTTTCCAGCGATTTCACAATAGGTTATCGAAACGCTCGATAAAAAGAACACAAGGTTCCAGGCTCGCCGTCCACGTCCGCACGATCCACGAAAAGGATCGAGACAGTGGGCGTAGGCGAGCCAATTTAAAAGGCTAATTCCCTGACGGAAGCCCGTGGGATCCTCCTCCGACCTCCCTTTGTCGCCCTTCTTCGTTTACGGAGAAAACTCGCCCCGGCCAGACGACGGGGTGGCTTCGAGCTCAAAAGTAAACCAATTTCGTGGCTTGTTTAAAGCCGAAGCCAGATAGGACGTCGACGAGGCCACGGTCCCCCGAGTTATTTCGCGTAGGTAACGCGCCGTGAAATTACGATGATACGCGAATCAATGGACTTCCAGGGCCCCGTCTCTTCCTGCCCTTTTCGCACGCGTGAGAATGCCTGGGAATTTCGATGATCGATCTGTCGGTCGACTTCGGGGAGACACGGACACAGCTCGATGATCTGCAGGATATTCCGCCATTCTATGAGGTATTTTATGTTTTTAACAGAGGAACAACCCGACGACTAACTCTTTGCGCTCGTTTGTTCATTCTCAGCCACCGACGCGAAGAATCACTGTGATCGTATACTGTGCTAGATCAAAACGATTCTTTGCGGTTCTTGTTTCAACAGTTTGATGGAAAGGTTACGCGTTATTTTGTTATAGGAATTTGTTTAAAGAGAGTAATGTATAATTAACACACGTTCAGGGAAAATAAATTCCAATAAGATCGGCATCTTTAATAAATAGGACCGCTAAGGGTTAAAGTATATTTGTTTCCAGCGAAGAAATCGAAGTGGAAGGTTTATAGAATATTTAATTCAACTGAGAGGAAGGTTTATGTATATTTTTTAGAGAAAATTATGGGGAATTTGTGGAATGTGGTTGATTTGTAAAAGTGTAAAAAATTGTGAATGGGTTATTTTGATATGTTGAAGACGAGATTTTATTTTGTAGGTGTTAGTATGGGATAGAGTTGGAATAAAGTGTTACGTAAGTAGTTTTAGGAATAATTTGTATTCTAGAGGTGGATCGTAGGTTAAGGTTTGAGTTGAGATTATTTTTAGAAGTAATCTTTCATACGTCGTCGTTTACTATTTTTAAAATATATATTAATATGAATACAAATAATACAAAATACGAGATATTTGTAATATAGAATTATAGATATTTATAATATAGAATTATAGATATTTATAATATAGAATTATAGATACATATAATATAGAATTATAGATATTTATATTATAGAATTATAGATATTTATATATTATAGAATTATAGATATTTATAATATAGAATTATAAATATTTATAATATAGAATTATAGATATTTATAATACAGAATTATAGACATTTATATTATAGAATTATAGATATTTATATTATAGAATTACAGATATTTATATTATAGAATTATAGATATTTATATTATAGAAATATAGAATTAGGATCTCAATATAAAATCTCAATTTAAGTTACAATTCATTGTAACGCAACTGTCTGCACTTGGCTTCTGCTTTGTCATAATTCCAGTCGATGATATTAAATTCTGTTCATTTCTAGACAATATTTAATATTAAAATCAGTAGTATATAACTTCTTACAGAAATTCTACAAACTTACGACACCTCATTTCGAAAGATTTTTCATAATTAATTAGAATAAATATATAAAATATGCGAAATAAAAAATATACTCTTCTATAATCCTCTAATAACAGAACAAATTTACTTATCCCCAACAAAAATATATTACAAAACTACCAAAGTAGTCAAAATAACCAATTCATAATTCCCGAGCACAAATAAAAATTAAAAAATTATAATAAATATTTATAATTTCCCCGAAAATCCGTACAAACGTGTTACAGAAAATTCACGCGATTCTCCATAAAAAAAAAAATAGAAATAATGAAATATTTATTCTTTCATATCACCCCCATTTTAAATTCCTAAATATAAATAAATATGTAACATTAACGGTCACAAAATAAAATTCACGAACTTCTAAAACGCGTGTCCCACTCACTGCTACGCTTGCTATAGCTGTCCACTTTAACTAGCCCTCTCCAAACACCAAAAATAGTCCCTCATCACGAGCAATCGTCATTCTTCGACGATGGTTCTTTTTAATACAGGAAATATCGAAAGATAGGCCCTATTCGGTTCACAATGGAGGGTCGAGAGAGCCACTCGACTTTCCCATTTCCTCGACAAACGAGCACCGTCGCGAGGTGCACGTCGCGACAATGGGCTGTCATCGATGTGGCCCACTTTGACTGGCACGCTCGACCGGAAGTCAAGGCTAATGTGTTTGATCAGGACGACCCGACACGAGCGGAGGATCCTCTGGTCTCGTTAGCGAGAACTCGATATCCGCTTAGACACGGTCTCCTCGATTTCTCACGTTCGAGCGTTACGAGCAGAAATACGTAAGGATACAATGAGCTGATCGATATGCCTCTTTCGTGTTGGGTGCCAGGTGATTATTGCGTGAAGAGAAGATGAGCGAAGTAAATTTTCGTTGTTGATTTATTTCTTTTTTTTTTTTTTTTTTTATATAGAGAATGTGGATTTTTTGGTATTCTGTGGAATTAGTTTAGATTTAGATTATGGCAGTGAGGGGGAGATTATGTGTGTGTGGTAATAGGAAGGTAGTGTGATTTTAATAATGTGGTTTGGGGTAATAGAGAGATAGTGTTTAGGGAGATTTAGGAGAATTAAAAATAGTAGGAGTATTTAGGATAATAGAAAAATAGAATTTAAGTAAATTTAGAGAAATAAAAAAATTGTAAGAGAATTTAGGATAATAGAAAAATAGTATTTAAGCGAATTTAGAAAAATAAAATAATAGTAAAAGAATTTAGAATTATAGAAAAATAGAATTTAAGGGAATTTAGGAAAATAAAAGAATGGTAAGAGAATTTAGGATAATAGAAAAATAAAATTTAAGAAAATTTAGAAAATTAAAAAATAGTAAGAGAATTTAGGATAATAGAGAAATGGTATTTAAGAACGTTTACAAAAATAAAAAAATAGTAAGAGAATATAAGATAATAGAAAAATATTATTTAAGAAAATTTAGAAAATTAAAAAAATAGTAGGAGAATTTAGGATAATAGAAAAATAGAATTTAAGGGAATTTAGAAAAACAAAAGAATGATAAGAAAATTTAGGATAATAGAAAAATAGTATTTAAGCGAATTTAGAAAAGTAAAAAAATAGTAAAAGAATTTAGAATGATAGAAAAATAGAATTTAAGGGAATTTAGGATAATAAAGAAAGTAGTACATCGGAGAATTTAAGAAAATAAAGGAAATATAAGAAAATTTAAGATAACAAGAAATAGTATCCAAGAGAATTTCGGATAATAAAAAGGTGTCATATAAAAGAACTTAAGACGAAAAAAAAAAAATGGTACACGAGAATTTAGGATATCAGAGAAACAGTTTAAATTGAAAGAAATGAAAGAAACACTCTAAAATACAATTAAAAAAAAATAAACAAATACAACATAATTACCAAAACCGTAGCACAGTACTCTAAAGAATAAAACACAGTTACTTACTCCACGGTTACTAAAATAAAAAAAAAAATAATACAATAATCTCTCAAACTCCATTTCAAGAACATAAGGAAACAAAATTAAAAGAAACCTAAAAAGAAAAACACCCAAAACGTTACCCAAACTCACATTAAACCTAATCGAACATCATCACAACATCTCCCATTCCCAAATAATCCACAATATTTTAATAAATCATAAAATAAATCTAATCCTGTGTCTCAACCACACCTCTCGACGCCACCATTGATACTTCAATTCATAACCTGATTACATCCATCCCACCGAGCCTGGGCAAGCAATTATACAAAGAATAAAGTTAATTTCAACCAACGATCAACGAGACAGACTTCAAAAGCGGCAAAAGGAACATCATAATGCTGAGCGAGCGCCAAAAACACGAAAGTCGAAATAGAACCAGGAGACCGGTAATGGCGAAACGAATTTTGCAAGAAAAGCAGGGAGCAATTCGGCCATTTCTCTTCGTGCTGCATAACTTTGCATGCCACCATCTTTATCGCACTCGTGGGAACACCGGTCTGGCCGTAGATCACCGGCGCAATATTGTGCAAAACGCGGTTACACGCTTCTCTCTATCTTCCTCTGTCTCTACCTCGCTGCTTTTGACTATATTTCTCTGCGTTGCTCGCGCTTTATCCACCGAATTTCCCATAACCCCGTCTCTGTCACTCATGGGAGTAGCTACATTCAATGTGCCGGCCATATCTCAGCTACGAGAGACACTTTAATGAAAAATCATACGGCGAATGCACGTACCGCTGGGTATAGAGCAAATATTTCAACCGGAATGAGATTTTGGACGGGGATAAATAAGGAGTTAGAGCATCCGCAGCCGATCGTCGCCATTTTTCCCTCGGTCGGATGGAAATCGTGGCTACGCAGGATTTTTTTTTTTTTTTTTTTTTTTTTTTTTTTTTTTTGGAATGTCTTTTTTTTTTTTTTTTTTTTTTTCTTTTCTTTTTTGGTTGGGAACGTTTCGTCGCTCGAAATCGGTGGCAATTATGCCGTCTACTTGTTTGTGACGCGTAGCGCTCTGTTTTATTTCATTTTTGTATAATTCTTGAAACAGCTATGGCGTTGGTTGTAGATTTTGAAACGTACGGAATATATAAATAAATAGAAAATATAATATAATGTAATTGAAATATTATCCTGTCTTCCGAGCAGAAATATTGCGATTAGAAAGATAGAAAAACGAATTGAATTTTTTAGTTCCTATGCGATTTTTAATACAATAAAAAATTTTTTGTGTAATTCTTGAAATAGCTATGGCGTTGTTTATACTGTTTTTTTTCTTTATTTTTTTGTTTTTAGATATTTAATACTAGAAGTACCGAGGATTTTGGTACGCTTATTTGTATCGAAGAAATTTGAATAGACGGTATATGAAAAAATACGTAATGCAAGGGATAAATATTTATAAATTAAATATAGATAAATATTTATCTGTATTTTTGATAGAAAATCACAGAAAATTCTATAAAACTTACTGTATGTGAGAGAGAAAGAGAGAAACTCCTCATAAAACCTAGGCCTCAAATTTTCTGTCACGCCAATGCGATGGAACCTCGTTTTTAATTGGCTCTTGAGACGGAAAATAATATAAGAAACCCGAAAAAAACATAGTTCTAGCTCAGTTTTAAGTCAATTTCGGTAAAAATCAATTCAATATATATTTATAATAAAAATATACACCGCTGATTGTTTCTCCTGTAGCGCCATGGTGGTCATCGGTAACCAGAGTCATAAAAAAAAAATTGGTAGCCAAATCTGCTTGTTTAGTAAACTTTTATTACACTAAATTTGATTACACTAAATAAAACCTGGGGTGCCTATAAAAATATTTCAAATATATTTTTCTCTAAAGCCAACGGTACAAAATTATTATCATTATTAAATTGATGAAAATAAAAATTAAAAAAAATCTTATTAAAAAATACAATTTTATTAATATATGAGCACATTGATTAACTCCATTTTTTGAAACATCTTAAATTTAAGTGTTAAAGCATTTGGGATAATCATAACTTTTTATTAATATTATTCCGCCCATATTATTTTATTAATATTATTGCGCCTTCCGTGGATATTTGTGCCAGAGCCGCACTTAAGGAGCCAAAGAGCCACATGCGGCTCTGGAGCCGCACTTTGCCGACCACTGCGTTAAGTGATACCGTAAAAAGTACGGATTTACAACTGTACCGATGCGAAACGCGTTAACCAACGATATTCCACGAGCGCACTCACACAATTGAGCTTCTTCGTGGATCGGCCCATCTTTCCACCCGTCTACCCGCGTCTCATTACCATCGTTATTACCGTGCAGCGACGGTGCGGCGTCGTTTTCCAATTTTCCCCGAGGCCCCCACGCGACGGAGGCAAGAAGAGAAAAATTAGCTTATCGCGGACAATAATCCCGATTCCCGTGGGACGAGCCGGCTACACAGAGCCACGGTGGGCGTGCGTTCGCGGATTAGGGAACATATTTCGTAATCCGCGATAGATACCGGCCGAATATTCGGCCACCCCTTACTTACACCGCCGCTGCAACCCCATCAGGGGCGAACTCGAGAGCTCGAGCGAATTATTATCGCGAAGATCCTCATGTATCTCAATGACGCATCGCTTCACACGGGACTTAAGGTTTAATGGACCGCTGGCCCTTTCCTGCCGTGTTTTTGTCGGGCCCCAACTACCACCCCACGTGTCCGTTTCGGCTTCAAGGGAGAGAAAGACGGACAGGAACGCGTGAAACGCATGAAATCGTGGTAATTTAGCGACCACGAGAGGGAGAGCGCGAGGCTGATGGGAGTGACTTCGGTGTGGTTGAATTTGGTAACGAGATTGTGGGGTGACGTGGGACGAGCCGGTCGTCGGGGGGAGGTTTTTTGACTGGAGGGCGCGTGGTGTGACGTGGGACCGTTTGAGAAGACTAATCTCTTCTTGTAAGATCGACGCAATTCGAAGATGTATCATAAAAAATAATTAATTAACATAATCTGTTTAAACAATTTAAAGATATATATTAAAAAATAATTAGAAAGAAATTTCTATTTCTTGGTGGACAGTCTCTTCTCGCAAGATCGACGCAGTTTAAAAATATATCATAAAAGATAATCGTAAAGAAATTTTGATTTCCTGCTAGCCAATCTCTCCTCAGAAGATCGACACAATGAAAAGATATATAATAAAAAATAATTACAAAGAAATTTCTATTTCTTAGTAGCTAGTATCTTCTCGCAAGATCAACGTAGTTTAAAAATATATAATAAAAAATGATCACCAAGAAATTTCTATTTCCTACCAACCGATCTCACCTTAGAAGATCAACACAAGCCAAAAATATATAATAAAAAGAAATCCCAAATTTTCTATTTCCTACTAGCAATCTAATAAATATATAATAAAAAGAAATCCCAGATAAATTTCTATTTCTTACCAAACTATCTAAAAACATATAATAAAAAAAATCCCAAATAAATTTCTATTTCCTACCAGCAATCTAAAAATATGTAATAAAAAAAAATACCAAACAAATTTCTATTTCCTACCAGCAATCTAAAAATATATAATAAAAAAGAAATCCCAAACAAATTTCTATTTCCTACTAGCAATCTAATAAATATATAATAAAAACAAATCCCACATAAATTTCTATTTGCTACTAGCGATCTAAAAATATATAATAAAAAGAAATCCCAGATAAATTTCTATTTCTTACCAAACTATCTAAAAACATATAATAAAAAAAATCCCAAATAAATTTCTATTTCCTACCAGCAATCTAAAAATATATAATAAAAAAAAATCCCAAATTTTCTATTTCCTACTAGCAATCTAATAAATATATAATAAAAACAAATCCCACATAAATTTCTATTTGCTACTAGCGATCTAAAAATATATAATAAAAAGAAATCCCAGATAAATTTCTATTTCTTACCAAACTATCTAAAAACATATAATAAAAAAAATCCCAAATAAATTTCTATTTCCTACCAATCTCTTCCAACAAGATCAACGCAATCCAAAAATATATAACAAGAAAACAACTCCCAAACAAATTTCTATTTCCAACCAGCCAATGCATGTCCACAAGATCGACGCAATCTAAAAAATTCTCGTAACGAACGAGATAATACAATTACCGGTAACCTGTTAATCAAACCGCTCGAAAATGAAACGATCCTCCGAGTTCCGTGCCGACTCGACCGAGCAGGGAGGAAAGAAACGTCGCTGGTATTAATCCATACGAGAGGCAAAGGAACTCGTCGCTCGGCCACGGTGCGCCTTAATTAACGAGATTTTAAAAATGCGATGGCAATTTCAATCCAGCCCGACTAACTTCAGCTCCGAGGGTAATTCTATTAGGCAGTGGCGTAGCATCGTAAAGGGTTGAAGGCGAGAGACGGGAGAAGAGAAAGAGGGAGAGAAACATAGTTGGAGGGAGAAACGAAGGAGCAACGACGATGGCAGGGGTGTACTGCCCCCTGGGGCACCCTCACGCTAACTGGCTGCGACTGTGCCACGGACCCCTTTACGATTCTGACTTAATTTATGTATCATCCGAGAGTTAAGTAATTTCTCCTCACGAATTACCTCCGTCCTGCTGACTGAACGAATTTCTTCTCCCGTTTTCTTCGTTCGTTCCTGTTCATTAGAACCCTGCAGTATTTTTACTCGCAAGCGAACCGAAGTGACTTTGGGGGTTGTTTGTCCGAGGAATACCAACGTGGCAATTCGTGTCAGCATCGATCACCAATCGATGTATCTGTATGTACAGGGTGTTCGGTAAGCGACGGTGCAAGGGAAAATGTAACGATTCTACGTGAAATGTGTGTGGAATAAAATTTTTTCATAGGATGCTTTGTTTACCAGAGAATTGTTTACGAAAATTTTTAGTGCAGAATTTATGAATAAAGGAAAATAGAATGCTCGTTATAAGATGTAATGTAATTAAAATATTTTCTATTTTTCTAATCGCAATATTTCTGGTCGGACATCTTTCGAAGCAGAAATGTTGCAATTTCCGAAGCAAAATATTTTTTCATAGGAAGCTTTGTTTACGAGAGAATTGTTTACGAAAATTTTTAGTGCAGAATTTATGAATAAAGGAAAATAGAATGCTCGTTATAAGATGTAATGTAATTAAAATATTTTCTATTTTTCTAATCGCAATATTTCTGGTCGGACATCTTTCGAAGCAGAAATATCGCAATTTCCGAAGCAAAATATTTTTTCATCGGAANTTTCTAATCGCAATATTTCTGGTCGGACATCTTTCGAAGCAGAAATATTGCAATTTCCGAAGCAGAAATATCGCAATTTCCGGAGCAAAATATTTGTTCATAGGAAGCTTTGTTTACGAGAGAATTGTTTACGAAAATTTTGAGTGCAGAATGTATGAATAAAGGAAAATAGAATGCTCGTTATAAGATGTAATGTAATTAAAATATTTTCTATTTTTCTAATCGCAATATTTCTTCTCGAACATCTCTCGAAGCAGAAATATCGCAATTTCCAAAGCAGAAATATCGCAATTTCCAAAGCAGAAATATCGCAATTTCCGAAGCAGAAATATTGCGATTAGAAAAATAGAGAAACATAACGAATTGAATTTTCGCGAGAAATGGAAACGTATAGAAAAAAAGAAACCACAAATTTTATTAAAAAAAAAAAAAAAAGTAAAGTTAGCACAGCTCACGCTCCCTATTGCAATAACTAACATTATTCTCTTACTAAAAACAAAACATAATTTAAATCCTAATTATCCAGACAACATTCACAGTCGTTTAAAACCGTTCGAATCTACATTTGAACAAGATAAATACTCGGAGATAATTTTTAATTTAAAAAGAGAAGGGAAAAACACTTGTCAGAAAGTTCGATCGAGTTTTCGAACGGAGAGAAGAGGAGAATTTCATTATTTCCTCTTTGACGTCCGGAAGATCGAAGAGAAGAGTAGATTATTTAAAATTTTCTCGAACGCTCAGCGTGCGGATTCCGCCACGGCGCGCGGTCGGCTAATTAAAACGCGAGAAACTTTCGCGGCAGCCCCGAGGAAACGAGTTTAAATCTGTTTCAGACCAGTTTCCAACGAGCGGTGCCTTAGTGGCTCCCTCGTGGACCGTTTCCAACGTGACTACACCCCCAGCACTTTATTACGAGTCTAATCTATCTCGGCGTGAACCGGCGCCGGCCAAAGGGGGTGGGTATTTAACCCCGAAGCTAATTGCCTCCTTTCAAAATTTCTCAAGATACAAGAAAGAGCCTTTCTTAATTTCATTTTGCTCGAGCTTTGAAATTTATACAATTTCTAGGTTAATATTGTTAATGGTAAATGTTTGGACAGTAATTAAGCAGAAAAGAGTTTTAATTAGAGGATATGGGCTAGCATTTTTACTTGAGGATTTGTTGTAAAAGGATTTATTGTCTGTGGAAGATTTTTAATGTAAAAATAACAAATGATGGTATTTGTATCTTTTAGAGGGGTTTTTTCTGTTCATAAATTAAAATTTGAGTAGTTTATATTTAGACCATGTTTGGTGGAATTTGAATTAATTAAATTATGAATACAACTTTGGGTTCTTGATAAAATTAAGTGAGTTCGTGTTTCTTGTTTTTTTTTTTCTTTTAATAATTGATAATTTGGAATTGAATTTAGACATTTCTATTTCAGGCAGAATTATAGATTTTAGGTTTTCTGAAATTATACATTTTAAAATCTCTGGAATCTTAGGTCTTGGAAATTGTAGATCTTAGATTTTTTAGGATCTACAGATTCCAGATTTTTTTTTAAATTCTAAACTCTAAATTACACCTTTTTTTTCAGGGAGAATTATAGATTTTAGGTTTTCAGAAATTATACATTTCAAGATCCTTAGAAATCTTAGGTTTCGAAAAGTGTTCTAGATTTCCTTAGAAATTCGAAACTTTAAATTACATATTTCTTTTTCACAGTGAATTATAGATTTTAGGTTTTCTGAAATTCTACATTTTAAAATCTCTGAAATCTTAGGTCTCGAAAATTATAGATCTTCTATTCTTCGCCTCGAGAATTATAGATTTTCTAGGACCTCCGGAATCTTGATTTTTTTAAAAATTCTAAAGTGTAAATTACATCCTTTATTCAAGTGGAATTACAGAATTAAGTTTTTCAGAAATTCTAGATTTTAAAATCCTTAGAAATCTTAGGTCTCGAAAATTCTAGATTTTAGATTTTTAGGATCTCTGGATTCTTGTTTTTTTAAAAAAATCGAAACTTTAGATTATACCTTTCTTTTTTAGGAAGAATTATAGATTATAGTTTTTAAAAATTTCTAGATTTTAAGATCCTTAAAAGTTTAAGGTCTTGAAAATTGTAGATCTTAAATTTTTTAGTATCTCCGGATTCTTGATTTTTTGAAAAATTCTAAACTCTAACTTACACCTTTTTTTCATGGAGAATTATAGATTTCAGGTTTTCAGAAATTCTAGATTTTAAAATCTTTAGAAATTTTACATCTCGAAAATTATAGATCTTAGATTTTTCAGCATCTCCGGATGCTTGATTCTTTAAAAAATTCTAAACTCTAACTTACACCTTTTTTTCAGGGAGAATTAAAAATTTTAAGTTTTCAGAAATTCTAGATTTCTCAATCTTTAAGAATGTTAGGTCTGGAAAATTCTAGATCTTACATTCTTTTCTAAAAAAATCCCAATCCCTGGCTCACACCTTTCTTTCTCACCTAGAATTATACATTTTAGATTTCACACCAATCGCAGCCTTCCCATAAATAATATAAAATTCCTCCAAAAAAAAGGATCCCACCAATTCCCAACACAATAAAAATCCAACAAACATCCACCCAACAAATTTCCAACACGAAATTCCTTCCACAAACTATTTAACCCACATTTTCGACCGATATTCCTACAAGAATCATCCCCTCAAAGATTTCACCGTCCGTTACAGAACACCTTGTACATCAACGTATTTGCAATTCGATACAGCGTGGAACAAAAGGATACCCGACGTTCACCTGGCGGATTAAGTTATTCAGAAGGTAAGGTGGCGTCGTTAAATGATTTAGGCAGCGCGAGATCGAAATCAAAAATTGGCTGATCGAGGGTCGCCGACGATCGTATACGACACATGTGGCGAACGTGAAACGCTCTCGCGTTCGATGCGCCTGTTACGCTCGTAATTGCATCTTACACCAATGAGCAACGAATTACCAGGTAATATATTACCTCAAATTATAGGTGATAACCGACGGGACATTACGATCGCCACTTCGACCAGATGGGTCGATCGGTCCGTTTTCGGTGGCGATTCGCGCCACGGCATATGGAACCCCCATAAATATTCCCTGGGCTTCCTGCTCGATGGGCCCCTTCGATTTGTCTCTCTCTCTCATTTTTTTTCCTTTCTCCGTCTGTAAGAGCGGTCAGTGTCGTTGCAAGGATCCGGGTTTCGAGTGCTCGGTCAATATCTTGGTCAGCTTCTTTTTAAAGTTTCTTTTTTTTTCTTCTTTTTCTTCTTCGTTTTTTTTTTTTTTTTTATGGAATTGAAAGTGGCGAAGAAAAGAAGTTCGATTATGAGAGGGAAGAAAAATCTTGTAAAGGGTGGAAAAATCTTACGGTCGATCGGGAAAGCGGAACACGTGTTGTAAATGTTTGAAGAAAAATGCTGGGTTCGTGTCTCGAGGATAGGAGCGCCAACTTTTTAGTATAACACCCCTTTCTTTTGTCTTGTGTTCTTCTTTATGATAGTTTGAAGTATTCTCGAAACGTTGCTCGGAGAATCGACCACTTTTTTTTTTAAATAGGATTTTAAATTTTTTAGGATACTTTAGGAAGATGTTGTGCGTCTTTGGAAATTTTGGGAGTTTTTGTTAAAAATCGGTGGTAAAAAACCTTTAGTCGGTGGTAAACGATGTGCGCGTTTTGGAAAATTAGAATTTGTTTTGATCTTGTTACAAAAATTATTTCTTGGATATAGAAAGAAAGATTAACTCGTGGGTGGAGGAATCATAATTTTGTAGGAAAAGGAGTGACACGAGAATGAATTGTCCACTGATAATTATTTAGAAATTTATGGCATCCAGATTGACTCGAAATATGTAGCTTTAGTTGTATATTTATATAAAATGTTTAGGTCATTTGAAAATTAAATAAGTTTGATTTATTAATTTCTAAATGTTACATGTTCAAATTCCCCGTCATTTTTAAAACTTCAACGTTTAAAAAAAAAAAATCTATGCTCAAGAATAATTCTTTTATTGTTCTATATTATTAAACACGTATATTTAAACCTTTCCATGATTTCTGTCTCTATTTTCCAACGTCTCGAGTTCAAATTCCCTATCATTTCCAACTCAGAACATTTTCAAAACTTCAACGCTTTTAAAAAAATAATCTATGCTCGAGAATAATTCTCTTATTGCTCCACATTATTCAACACGTATATTTAAACCTTTCCATGATTTCTGTCTCTATTTCCCAATCTCACAACTTCAAATTCCCTATCATTTCCAACTCAGAATATTTTCAAAACTTTAAAGTCTTAAAAAAAAAAAAAATATGCTTCAGAATAATTTTCTAAATGTTGTATATTATTTAACACATAACATTAAACTTCTCCACAATTTTTTTCCCATTTCCGAATGTCACCTATTCAAATTCCCAACATTTCCAGAACTTGAACGCTTTAAAAAAAAAAATCTATGCTCAAGAATAATTCTCTTATTGCTCCACATTATTAAACACGTATATTCAAACCTTTCCATAATTTCTGTCTCTATTTCCCAATCTCACAACTTCAAATTCCCTATCATTTCAAACTCAGAACATTTTCAAAACTTCAACGCTTTTAAAAAAATAATCTATGCTCGAGAATAATTCTCTTATTGCTCCACATTATTAAACACGTATATTCAAACCTTTCCATAATTTCTGTCTCTATTTCCCAATCTCACAACTTCAAATTCCCTATCATTTCAAACTCAGAACAATCTCAAAACTCGAATGCTTTTCAAAAAAATAATCTAAACCTTTCCACAATTTCTGTCCCTATTTCCCAATATCACGACTTCGAATTCCCAACTTACAACGCTCACAGAACTTCAAAACTTCAACTCATTAGAAAAAAAAAAAAAAAAAATAACCCCAACCCAAGAATAATTCTCCACCATAAAAACTGCAACAATAACTTAACCTTCCCCTCGGATAATCAATCGAACATCCATACAGTACCCTGTACCCCCCCAAAAAACTATTCCATCAACGCGTTTAAACTTAGAGCTCACCGCGATCAAAGGGTTGGAAAAAAAAAAAAAATACTTCACCGCGGTGCACCGCGTTTTGCGCTCCGACCAATTCCACCCTTTCGTTTTTTTTTTTCGCGTTTACTCTTTACAGTCAACGGTTAACTGCGACTTTATAACAGGACGATTATAGTGGAAAGCTAATTTCCAACTAGCCGAGAGCCCGTCCTCTCTCTCTCTCTCCCTCTACCGACTTCTCTGGCCTCATTCCACAGCTAACTTCGTTAATGTATAATCCAGGGTGGCTCCCCGGGGCTGCGTTGCCGTGATATAAAATCAGTAAGCTTTAGTAAATTTCGTTTAAACAATCCAGTAAACAATTTTCCGCCGCTCTGCACGGCAAAGTAACGGCACCCTGGTGGCACCTGTACGCCTGCAACACTTTCTACCCCCTAGCATTTACCCCTATCGTCGACCTCGTCCTTCCACCACCCCCTTTCGCACTTCGACGTCCTACTTCGTGGAAGAACAGCCCTCCGCAGTGTCTGTCATCCTGGGATTAATCTGGTTAAGTGTTCGTCGAAAGTTGCCCGCTTTGCACTGTTTTAAACATGCTTTTCGCAAAACTGTTGGGAACCAACGAACAGGCTGGATGATTTATAGCGAATTATGAACAGAGTGGTAGTTTTCATTTGGTCGTTTTGTTGCTTTGGGGTTGTTTCGGAAGTATTTTTGGGTGTTTCTGTAAGATTGTTCGGAGGGTTGGTTGATGGGTTCGGGTTTTGTTTTATGAATTGTTGTTGAAGGAGGATGTGAAGGTGCAGGACTCGAAGTTTTATTATTTAGATTAGATGGTTAATTATGATGATAATGAGAGACGAGTATTTAGAATTATGTATTGGATTGGTGTTTGTTTTTTTTTATTCTAGTGACTAGGTTGTGGATTTTTGTAGATGTATGGAAATAAATATGTATAGATTAACTNATTAGGCTGTGGATTTTTGTAGATGTATGGAAATAAATATGTATAGATAAACCTGAAATAATAGTCATTATAATGTTCAGTGAATAAAATAATTCACTATCTTTAGTTTTTTAGATTGTATTCATAATAATATGATTTTGCATAAAAATCTGTAACCTGTTAACAACTTAACAATTTTTTATAGGTTTCAAATATTATTAATTGTTATTTATCCTCCATCTTTCTAAACACATCCTCAAAAATATAAATTTGGATAAAAATCCTCAATCTATTATCAACTTTACAATTTCCTACAATTTGCAAATATCATTAGTAACCATTTACACTCCACATTTCTAATCACAATCTCAAAAATATGAATTTGCATAAAAATCTTCAGTCTATTATTAACTTTACAATTTCTTACAATTTCCAAATATTATTAGTAGTCACCCAGCTTCCATCATTCTAATTACATTCTCAAAAATATAAATTTGCATAAAAATCCGCAATATATTAAAAACTTTAAAATTTGTTATAATTTCTAAATATTATTAATAGCTATCCAGCCTCCATCTTTTTAATTACATTTTCAAAAATATAAATTTGCATAAAAATCTTCAGTCTATTAAAAACTTTACAATTTCCTACAACTTCCAAATATTATTAATAGCTATTTACTCTCCATATTTCTAAACACATTCTCAAAAATATGAATTTGCATAAATCTCCTCAATGTGTTAACAACTTTACAATTTCTTATTGCTTCCAAATATCATTAGTAACTATCCAGCTTCCATCTTTCCAATTATATTCCCAAAAACATGAATTTGCATAAAAATTCTCAATCTGTTAAAAACACTGCAATTTCTTAAAATTCCTAAGTATTCTAAGTAGCAATTTACCCTCCATTTATCTAATTATATTCTCAAAAACATGAATTTCCATAAAAATCCTCAATCTATTACCAACTCTAAAATTTCTTACAACTTCCAAATAACATTAATAGCTACCTACTCTCCATCATTCCAATCACATTCTCAAAAACATTAATTAACACAAAAATCCTCAATCTCCTACCAACTCACCCACCAAAATTAACTCTCCAACTCATACGCTGCATCTCACACACACTCGCTATTCACTTACGCCTTTCCCACCCAAACTCTCCTCCTAATTACAATCCTAGAAACACGAATTGACCGAGAATATCCATATTTCAAGGAACCGGTAACAAACGAGCACGGTTACATCAGGGAGCCTTAAAAAGCCACGAATTACTATTCATCCTGGGCGTTTTTTTTGCGAGACAGCGCCTGTGACCACAGATAGTGATAAAAGTATCTATAACTCAAAAAAAAAAGCCGCGTAGGAAGAGGCACAAATCATCGGCGGGGGCGGCGGCGCGAGGGGCGACGGTGGAGGGCGGTTTCCCGGGGGATATCGAACGCGGTCATAAATCGCAAATCAAAACGTGTCAAACGGGCCGGCCGCGAAATTAAAAGTGACGGGCAAGCGGCGTGTATTGTGCGCGGTTGCATATCGGCACCGTGAAAACCGGTCCGCCATAATTGTGAGTTACGGTGATCACGCACCAGCATTTATTTATTCGCTGCTGCGCTCGTTATTTATGACGAAAATGCATCAGCGGCCGGTATCTGCGTGCCGGTGTATATACCCGGGTTCCTGGACCGCGGTGTATCGATGACGCGCCGATATTTTATCGGAATTTTCGAAAACCCCGGCTGTCGTATTTGGTAGCGCGAAACGAGCCGATATACGCTGGCCAACCCCTTGGAACCGGCCTTTCCTGGTCCAGGGAATTTAAATTTCTGGAACGTTCGTTGGGAANCACTCGCTATTCACTTACGCCTTTCCCACCCAAACTCTCCTCCTAATTACAATCCTAGAAACACGAATTGACCGAGAATATCCATATTTCAAGGAACCGGTAACAAACGAGCACGGTTACATCAGGGAGCCTTAAAAAGCCACGAATTACTATTCATCCTGGGCGTTTTTTTTGCGAGACAGCGCCTGTGACCACAGATAGTGATAAAAGTATCTATAACTCAAAAAAAAAAGCCGCGTAGGAAGAGGCACAAATCATCGGCGGGGGCGGCGGCGCGAGGGGCGACGGTGGAGGGCGGTTTCCCGGGGGATATCGAACGCGGTCATAAATCGCAAATCAAAACGTGTCAAACGGGCCGGCCGCGAAATTAAAAGTGACGGGCAAGCGGCGTGTATTGTGCGCGGTTGCATATCGGCACCGTGAAAACCGGTCCGCCATAATTGTGAGTTACGGTGATCACGCACCAGCATTTATTTATTCGCTGCTGCGCTCGTTATTTATGACGAAAATGCATCAGCGGCCGGTATCTGCGTGCCGGTGTATATACCCGGGTTCCTGGACCGCGGTGTATCGATGACGCGCCGATATTTTATCGGAATTTTCGAAAACCCCGGCTGTCGTATTTGGTAGCGCGAAACGAGCCGATATACGCTGGCCAACCCCTTGGAACCGGCCTTTCCTGGTTCAGGGAATTTAAATTTCTGGAACGTTCGTTGGGAATGTTTGGTTCTTAATGTGTGATACGGTTGTTGATTTAATTGAGTTTTTTTTTTGTTTGGTTGTTTGTGTCGTTGGATTGATGTTTTGCAGGGAATGAGGAATGACTTTTTTATTTTTGGATATTTAAGGTTTTCTTTTTGTTGTTGTTGCTTTTTGTGGGGGGGATTGGAAGTTTGGGGAGTTTGAAATATTTTTGGTTGTTTCTTTTTTTTTTTTTAGGTGTTCCGGGTTTTAGGTTTTGGATTTTGTGGAGATTTCAGAGTTTAGGTTGCTTAGGATCATTGATCCTAGGTTTTTCAAAAATTTTTAATTTTAGGAGTCCAGAAATTCTAATTTTTAGGAGTTTGAAATATTTTTGGTTGTAGGTTTTTTTTAGGTGTTTTGGATTTTGGGTTTTGTTGGGATTCTAGGGTCTGGATTTTGTGGAAATTTTAGAATTCAGGTTGTTTAAGATCTTTGATCTTAGGTTTCGCAAGAATTTTAGTTTTAGAATTTCAGAAATTCTAATTTTTAGGAGTTTGAAATATTTTTGGTTGAAGGTTTTTTTTTAGGTGTTTTGGATTTTGGGTTTTGTTGGGATTCTAGGGTCTGGATTTTGTGGAAATTTTAGAATTCAGGTTGTTTAAGATCTTTGATCTTAGGTTTCGCAAGAATTTTAGGTTTAGAATTTCAGAAATTCTAATTTTTAGGAGTTTGAAATATTTTTGGTTGTAGGTTTTTTTTAGGTGTTTTGGATTTTGGGTTTTGTTGGGATTCTAGGCTTTGGATTTTGTGAAAATTTTAGAATTTACATTATTTAGGATCCTTGATCTTAGATTTTTCAAGAACTCTAAAATTTAGAGTTTTACAAATTCTAGATTTTAAGATCTTTAGGAATTTTAGATCTCGAAAATTTTAGATCTTAGATTTTTTAGGATCTCTGGATTCCTGGTTTCTAAAAAAATTAAAAACTCTAGATTAAACTCTCTTTTCCAAAAAGAATTACAGATTTTAGGTTATCAAAAATTCTACACTTTAAGATCTCTAAGAATTTCAGGTCTCTAAAATTCTAGATCCTAGATTTTTTAGTATCTCCGGATTCCTGGTTTCTTAAAAAATTCGAAACTCTAGATTGCACCTTCTTTACTATTTTTTTATTTTTAAATCTTTCGGAATCTTAGTTCTCGAAAATTCTAAATCATAGATTCTTCAGGATCTCCAGATCCTTACTTTCTCCAAAAATCCAAAACTCTAAATTACACCTTCCTTCTCCACAAAAAACTATAAATTTTATATTTCCCACAAACTACACCTTCCCTACAAACGAGACGAAACTTCCCAAAACGTAAAATCCCAACAATTCCCAACAAAAATCCCCTAACCAACCTCTCAAACTTCCAAACGCAACCCCCAAACAAACAAAAAAAAAAACATTTACCCACATAAGTAACAACTCAACCCTAAACAAATCCCAACGAAACAACTCAAAAGTATCATCCTCCGTACCAAGAATAATTCTCTTACTCCTCTACATTATTAAACACGTATATTCAAACCTTTCCATAATTTCTGTCTCTATTTCCCAATCTCACAACTTCAAATCCCCTATCATTTCAAACTCAGAACATTCTCAAAGCTCGAATGCTTTTCAAAAAAATAATCTAAACCTTTTCACAATTTCTGTCCCTATTTCCCAATATCGCGACTTCAAATTACCAACTTACAACGTTCACAGAACTTCAAAGCTTCACCTCATTAAAAAAAAAAAAAAAAAATAACCCCAACCCAAGAATAATTCTACACCATAAAAACTGCAACAGTCGAATCCATCGAACATCAATCGAACATCCATACAGTACCCTGTACCCTCCCAAAAACTATTCCATCAACGCGTTTAAACTTAAAAAAAAAATCGCAACAATTCCCAACAAAAATCCCCCAACCAACCTCTCAAACTTCCAAACCTAACCCCAAAAAAAAAAAAAAAAAAATTTACCCACGTAAATAACAACTCAACCCTAAACAAATCCCAACGAAACAACTCAAAAGTATCATCCTCCGTGCCAAGAAACAAAACCCAACCCAATCTATCCAACACGCTCTCCAGAAGCCTTCCAAACAAACCTCTCGCTTAATTACCAAAGACACCGCTTACAGAAACTTAGCGCGGCATTAAAACCATCGTCCCGCGTGGGCGGATGAATGTTTCATTGGAAAGTTGGCCGAGCAACTTCCAATTGCCCGGCTCGTCTCCAAGGTTCATCGACTTCGAACGTCTTGCGGTAGGCGGCCGCGTCGAAAGGGTCCTCGAAAAACCCTTTAACGAGGAAACTTCGGTGGAAACGAGCCACTTGAACGTTTTCGAGGGTAGCTTTAAATATTCGAGAGCACGGTTCTCCCTTCCTTCGTCCCTCTTTCCCGGCGCCCGTCCCTGTTCCACTTCGGTCCGCCATGACAGTTCTAATTTAACGCTAGCTAACGACGGAAAAGGGGGAAGGTGTTACCCCGTTCCACACCCTCGATACGGCAACCCTGGACGCAGGGTGTACCACGGGGGTAGCATACATTCGAGGTAACAATGTACTGTTTCGGGACAACGAATAAACAAAAAAACAGCGATTCTCCATCAAGTTGATTGGCAGCGCGTCGGAGGATTTACGATGCGGATTTTTGGCGAGCAACGGTCCAACGGCTGTTTTTTTCAATGGCTCGACGGTGTTCGGACGTTAACGTTGAAATAATTTAAATTACCCGGCGAAAATTGTAATTAGCCGGCCGGTCGTGTAATCGGGCGTGCAGAAAATTGCGAGGAAGGAACGTTAATTATGCGGACGTGACATAATGGGCCCGAAAACGACTTCGCTCGCGCCTCGACGCGCGTTTCGCAATTATTTTTAAAAGCGACAAATTTCGCGTCGCGCCACCGCCCTTGATGAATTGTTTGTTTAAACAAAAAGGGGCACGCTCCCCGCTGATGCGAGGCGAAATTATAGGGCCACTTAATTGGAACGTTCGTATAATTGGGGGTCATTATTTTTCTGTTAAAATTCCGTTGCTTGTAATTCTTGGGACATAAGTATTGAGGCCGAGATTAATCGACGAGGTGGGAGTTGATTAAGTTGAGTTGGATATCTTTGGTTTGTTCTTTCGCGCGATATAGTTGGGTGTAAAGTGGATGAAATCGTTGATTGAATTTGGCGAATAAAAAAAATACTGCTAAAATTTACTTTCATTTGAAAATATGAATTACGAAAAGGGACNAAATACTGCTAAAATTTACTTTCATTTGAAAATATGAATTACAAAAAGAGAGATTCCTAAAATTTACATTCACCTCAAAATATAAATTAAAAAAAAGACCACTCCTACCATTTACATTCATCTCAAAATATAAATTTAAAAAAAGGACCACTGCTAAAATTTACATTCATTTCAAAATATAAATTAAAAATAAAACCAATCCTAAAATTTACATTCATCTCAAAATATAAATTAAAAAAAAGACCACTCCTACCATTTACATTCATCTGAAAATATAAATTTAAAAAAAAGACCACTGCTAAAGTTTACATTCATTTCAAAATATAAATTAAAAAAAAGACCACTCCTACCATTTACATTCATTTCAAAATATAAATTTAAAAAAAAACTGCTAAAATTTACATTCATCCCAAAATATAAATTAAAAAAAAAAGACCACTCCTAAAATTTACATTCATTTCAAAATATAAATTTAAAAAAAAACCACTACTAAAATTTAGGATTTATATTTTTAGAAATACTAAATACAAGTCTTATTGATTATCATATATGTTTTATATTGTGTAATTATCCAAGAATATCCAATTATGTTTTTTTACGCGATTTTTGTTAAACATCTAGAGTTCTAAAAAAAAAAATTCGACAATCTTTTTATACGGTTTCGATATAGATTTTTATATACCTACATGTGCAATTGTTATAAAATAAGAACTGCAAGTAAACATGGGCCTAAACATAACACATGCTAAAATAAAATTGTTTTCCGGTCACAATGAACACAGTACTACAAAACTTGAACATCTCGAAATAAAGAAAAACATATCACTTAAAAAAAAAAAAAAAAAAAAAAGAAACAGATTTCTATGCATCTATAGCAAATTTATATGTACAAAATTGGAATGTGTGTATTACAAAGGAAACATATAAAATATCCAAATTACAGTGCTTTTTACAATACCAAGTAACTAAAACAATTCTCCACTAAAATTCTACCTCTACTATATTCCCAAAAAATATAAATTCCTATAAAAATCCGTGATTTACTTATTACAATTTCACGATCGTTCATTGATAATATCGCCGTGTATCTTTCGCAAAAGATCCTTTCTATTGCTAGAATAGTTGACGCTTCCAGTTAATTGGACATCGAAATCGTTTAGCAACAGGAATTATTCTTGGAGCACGTTAACAGGCTCAGAAACCAATAATGTGGCATCGTTAAATAACTGATTGAACGTGGCAACCGACGGCGTGTTTAAACGTGTCACGCGTGCACACGCATTAACCACTCTTCACGAGCGCATTACACAAGATTCGAAATTCCATTCTGCGGCCAGCCAGGCGAAAGGTCCGCGTACGCGTCCGGCAATAATGAAAATTTTCAAATTTCACGCTCGATTATCCGCAGGCCCGCATACACGCCACCGCCATTTGGCGCTTTTACAATCGCCGATCCCTTATAGAGAGCCACCCTTCGGTGTTTCGTCGATCGCGACAGTGCTCGTTTCGATACAGCGGCAATGAAAAGACTTTACGACCGAAGAACACAGAATTTTAAAGTCTTTCGCGCGATATAGTCAGGTATAAACTGGCTGAAAAATTTATTCCAAAAGATTTGAATACTAAAAGGTGAGAACTTTCGTTTCGATATAGGCATATTTTTGATCTATCCAAGTAAAATATAGCGAAGCATATTCTGTGAATAAAGAAAGCGATATCTGCACGATGGTTTTCTGAAATAATCAAGGTATATTATTTTGGTGCGCTCTTGATTTAATTTATTATGATATAGGATATCGCAAAACGTATGAATTTCTGAGATAATCAAAGTAAAATATTTTTGAATATTTTTGAGCTGATTAAATGCGCGTGATAAATTAAAAAGAAAAGCAAAGTTTGCTTAATGAATTCCGAAAACAGCTAAAGCAAACTATCCTGAATTATTCCACAGGATTTAGTTAAAGTAGACTACGCAAGCCGACAATGTGGTCGGTTAAAAAAGAAAAATTAAATTTGTTGGAGAAATTTTTAAATAGACAAAGTAGAATATTTTAGAACACCCTTGATACAATCCGATGCGGGTAATCGATTAAAAAGAAGACCGAAGTTTAACAAAATTGCGAAAACAGCTAAAGTAGATTACTCTAAAGCACTCCTTGCGCTATTCAATGCAGCCGATTAAAAAGAAAAATTAAATGTATCGAACGAATTTTAAAATATTCAAACTAGAATATTTTAAAATGCTCTTAATACAATCCAACGCACCTAATAAATAACAAAAAAAAGCAAAGTTTATAAATTCCAACATCATTCAAAATAAACTACCCTTAAACACACTTCACGCGATCCAACGCAATCGATTAAAAAAGAAAAATTAAATGTATCGAACGAATTTCAAAATATTCAAACTAGAATATTTTAAAACACCCACAATACAACCCAATACAGGCAATTAATTAAGAAAAAGACCGAAGTCTGTCGAACAAAATTCCAAAAGCAGCCAAATTAAAGAAAAATTAAATCTATCCAACGAATCCTAAAATATTCAAACTAGAACATTTTAAAACACCCACAATACAACCCAATACAGGCAATTAATTAAGAAAAAGACCGAAGTCTGTCGAACAAAATTCCAAAAGCAGCCAAATTAAAGAAAAATTAAATCTATCCAACGAATCCTAAAATATTCAAACTAGAACATTTTAAAACACCCACAATACAACCCAATACAGGCAATTAATTAAGAAAAAGACCGAAGTCTACCGAACAAAATTCCAAAAGCAGCCAAATTAAAGAAAAATTAAATCTATCCAACGAATCCTAAAATATTCAAACTAGAACATTTTAAAACACCCACAATACAACCCAATACAGGCAATTAATTAAGAAAAAGACCGAAGTCTGTCGAACAAAATTCCAAAAGCAGCCAAATTAAAGAAAAATTAAATCTATCCAACGAATCCTAAAATATTCAAACTAGAACATTTTAAAACACCCACAATACAACCAAATACAGGCAATTAATTAAGAAAAAGACCGAAGTCTACCGAACAAAATTCCAAAAGCAGCCAAATTAAAGAAAAATTAAATCTATCCAACGAATCCTAAAATATTCAAACTAGAACATTTTAAAACACCCATAATACCGAAGAAGACCAAAATCTACTCAAAATAATTCCCAAATCCAGCCAAAATAAACCACCCCGAAACACCCCTTACGCGATCCAACGCAGCCGATTAAAAAGGAAACCAGAATCTGATAGACAAAACAGCGACATTTGTCCACTGTCTACCATTTGGCGTGCTCCTAATCGGTCAACCCCCGACGATTCACCCTTCATCGCCTCGTTCGTCATAAACGATCGCTCGAAACGACATTAAACACGAACGCGAACCGAACGTCACTCCTGTTGCCTCGAGTTTCGAGTTATCTCTCCAAGTGCATCGCTGCATCCGCACAGTGGACAGATGGTGCAGCATCTCGGCAGGACTTATGACAGGTTGGTCCTGGGCACCGGCAGCATTTCGTGGTTCATTTGCGGTACCCAGGGGTGCCATCTATTATCGAGGGTCAGGCTGGCTGCCTCTGTCCCGAAAGTCGAGCTCTCCCTTCTCTCGCTCCCTTTCGAAATCTATATGCGAAGGGTGGTTGTTTACATGGTGGAAAGGCAACTCGATTTAATTCGGTGATGATTTTTTAACGAGCTCCATCGTGCAGGCTGTGACGGCCTCGTAGATTGAGTTTCTGGCCCGATATTTTAACTTTTTCATTTGACCACGGAACGCGGCCCGGCTCTCGTTCATTGAAGGGCGGAATTGCTTTTGGAAAAACGTCACGGTGAAACAATCACCGTTCAATATGAATGATTTTTTGCGTTTTCCGTGACTCCAGGATGGATCGAGGAAAGAGAGAAAATTGGAAATGTGTTTCGGAACGATTAGAATCGAGTTTTATTGAGTTCTTTTTTTTTTTAGTGTTCAGGGAAGAGGAAGGTTGGATATATTGTTGTATAATTATGGTGGAATTATTAGATGCATCGAGAACGATTGTGATTAGTAAATTTTTAGATTTTTTGGGGGGAATTTAACTCTTCATGGGACCGTGTATCTTAAATTAATTAAAAAATTAATTTTGCTTTGTTATCACTGTTAACTTTGATTACTGTGTTACTGATGTAATTATATTTTCAAAAATTAATTTTGTTTAGTCATCTCTGCATTATTAAATTTGATTACTGTGTTACTGATGTACCTATATTTTAAAAAATTCATTTTGTTTAGTTATCACTGCGCTATTAAATTTGATTACTGCATTACTGTAGCGACGATCCATCTACAGTAATTATTGGTTAAAACATTTTCAAATCAAAGTGAAAAACTGTAATCAATCGTAACGTTTTCACCAATAATAAAATTCGGGCTACAGAGGGTTGATCGCTCGAGGAGTGAGATTTGCATTTATAAAAGAAGGAAAGTTGGAAACATTGGGGATGGTTATTTACTTCTTCAAAAAGGATACTTAATATTGAAAGCAGAAAAAGAAATCGAGGGAATGATTAAATTTCCCTGAATAAATTATTCAGGAAAGATAATCAGCATGGAAAACGGAAAGAAAAATGCCTAAATTTTGGTGATTCAATTACTCCAAGAAAAAGAACACCATGGAACCAGATAGTACCATCAACAAACCACCAATTACTCAAAAAAGTCTAATATTAACAAAAGCAAAGCAAAAGAAAAAAGCAAAGTTTCACAATCTAATTATTCGAAGA
>SMSQ01018923.1:8924-43853 GCA_019453375.1 Ctenoplectra terminalis | reverse complement strand
TGCTGGTAATATGAATGAAAAAAAACTTCGAGTGCAAAGGGTTAACACTAGTACTAAAAAAAATATACTAAATAACTCTCTGCTAATAGAAATCTATTAATTTCTATAGTTTTTGTAAAATTATTAGCTCAATTGCTAATAATTTTACAAAAAATTTGTATTCCAATGTACCCAGCAATATGAGCTGTGTCCGTAAACCTAATGTTAAACCATTTTTTTCTTTTAATCGAATTATTCTAACAAGCACCGTGGTAGCGTATTCCCGAGCAAGACAGACGCATCGAAAGGGTTAAAGGAGTACTACAAAATTTGAGTGCGTGCATAAATAAAATATTCACGTTCGTTTAACGCGAAATAAAAAAGTATCACTAACGAAACGACCTGATATCTCGGCGGAGCATATCTGATAAGGTGGAATGTTCGAAAATGTTGGAAAGCTCTTGACGAATACTTTAATGCTATCCGACCCATAAGATGCAAAGTATCTCCTTCGACGGTTCGCAAGTGGATGAAAATTCTCAAAGTAATTCTCGCGTAATCCTATTAGTTTTAATCTTATCGAGTGTGCTGCAGAGAGCGAGCCATAATGGCGACGGAAATTAGATTTTCGTCGGGGCTATGATAATGGATAATTAATTAGCCTAATAATAATCGCGATCGAGTTTGCCGTTAAGAGACCGCAGATTATTTCGGTAATAATTATTCTCTCTTCTCGTCGAGTGGGCGACGTGTTCACTAATCTTCGCTGCCACTTGAAACGGATAAGAGGTCCTCGTCGAACTCTCGAAGCGGCTCTTCGTTCTTTCTATTGCACATCCGCGCGTAATTAAGCTCGCCCGTGTCGCGCGTCTACTTAGAAAAATGTCACTTCCCGTGGACCACGGTACACATACCTGAAGATAGCCAGCGTACTCTCACGCTCGCGAAATATGCACCTGCTCTATCTTCATCTCTGCATACGTGTATTCCTGTTGAGCGGAGTTTGGCTCGAAAACGTATGATAGCCTCCTACTCGTTTCGCGCCACTTTGGCCATAAAATTTGTTAAATCCTCGATTACGCTTTTGTGAATTTTAATAGAAGAATAAATCTAACGTAGTAAATTTCTTATTAAAAAAAAAATTTTTTTTTAACCAGTAACATCGTCGCTGGTAACTTATATACAGTCGATACGATATTAAAATTTTTGAGTAGAAAATATATTATTTTTATCGTTCGTTGCTGTAACAGTTAGAATTAAATATTAAGTTGGAAACTATGAAACGGGCGTTTTTTGTTTAGTCTGTGTTGAGCTGCGACTGAGAGAGATACATTGTAACGCGCGCTCGATATTTTTATTTATAAAGCTTTTTTTTTTTTTTAATTTATTATTTATCGTCGCATCAACCACTTGTGGGTTATTAGCGACTCCTGTGGGTTATTAGGGACTCTTATAAAGCTTAAAGGTATTCTTACTCATTTTGTAAAATTTTTTCGTCTTTGTATCCCATTTTTATTTTATTTTTATCCTAAACCAGATGGAAACAAAACGCGATTTACATCTACTTTTCTTGTACGAGTTTAAATTAAATCATACCGCGGCTCAAGCTTCGAGAAATATTAATCAGGCATTCGGAGATGGATCCACCGATGAAAAAAATGCTCGATATTGGTTCGAAAAATTTCGTTCTGGCAATTTGAGTATCGTGAATGAGCCTCGAGGAAGACCACCGGCCCATATTGATAACGAGGAATTAACACGTTAAGCGCCACGCCGGCCCCTGCGGACCGACGCTGAAATTTTCGTTTAGGCGTCGTTGATCTCTAAAAACTGACAATATTAATCTTAAAAAATAATAGCTTATAATTCATCAACGAGTTCTATTAAATCACAGTAAACAAAGATACCACTTTCCTTTCCAGTTCTCTACAATTTTCTTCTTAAATTCCTAATTATTTTGCGACCAAATGTTTTTCAATTATTATCACAGCACACAGTCTAAAGGAAAGTCGACCAAAATCGGCGTGGCGTTTAACGTGTTAAGGACGACTGTGGAATCCGATCCACGCACAACTAGTCGAACACTTGGGTCTAAACTAGGAACTAGTCATTCAGCTGTGTTAAAACATTTGCGTGCAATAAATAAAGTCAAAAAATTGGACTCATATGTGCCGCACGAATTGACGCAACTGCAGATGATCGACCGCAAAAGCAAGTACGCATCTTTGTTTCGCAACTTCTCTACAATATGAAATTTTACATCCTCCATATTCACCCGATATTTCACCGACCGATTATTACCTTTTTCGTAATTATGAATTATTTTTAAGAGAAAAAAAATACAATAACCAAAATGATATTACAAAAGACTTTGAATTGTTTATTAACTCTAAAAATAAAGATTTTTTCCAAAAAGGCATATATGATTTGCCCAATCGTTGGCAAAAAGTCGTAGATGCCAATGGAAATTACTTCAATTGAATGTAATAAATAATGTGAAAAATTGCGCTTTTCGTTTTTTATTTTCATTCAACGCCCGTTTCATAGTTTCCAACCGAATAAAATTATGAATTGTATTCTGTAAAAGGTAAGCAAGTGATAGTTTTGAGCGGTGGTAAGTGAGATCAGGGTCGAAAGTAAGAATTTTATTTTGGATTACAATTGCACAATAACTATTATGTTTGCGACGAAAATTTTTATATCGAAATTTGATACAGCTATCTGATATTATTGGGTGATAGTAGTTCCGTTTTGTAACATGTAATGACTAAGTTATTAATAAAAAAGAGAAACCGGAGAAGGTGGTACAACCGTTCCACGATACGGGTCGATAGTAACACGATATTTTTTTTCAATTAAAATGTTTCAGTTATATGTATATAAAATTTTCAATTATATTTTATTCAATTATCAAGTGAACAAAATTGGAACAGTTGATAGAAAGAAAGAACTAAATATACATGCTGGAAAGCTAATCTAAATTGATTGATGCAGAAATAAATGACAGACATCGAAACATGTAGGAATCTTTAGATTTATTAGAATTGTAGGCTAAAAATCGTGAAAAATTACGTTTAAAATAAAATAACTGAACGTAAAAAATATCTTTGCGTTATGAAATCGTACTATCTTTTGGTAACCATGCTCGACACAAGGAAAAGTTTATATCATTTATCGTTAATGGCTTGTTTATCGTAAGTAAACGATTACTTAAATATATGTAAACACGATACCACTGATAGCATGCGCTATCAGTAATTATGTTTGATATAACGTATACTTTTTATAATGGTTTCTGTATAATATTTGCAACTTAATTGTGAGAAATATTTCATAACATAAGTATCGGTAATTTTATTTTTAAAAGTGACTTGGTTCTTTGCTTCGATAGTTTATATCAACGCGTTGATGATTCGTTTAACCGTTTCACTATAGTGCTCTCGGAATTGAAAGAGCTCTTGGTATACTAATCGATACAGTTTTGATATAATAAAAATATACATAACAAAATTTAAGTATATTGTTTAACGAACGGTGGAAGGATATGCGTAAATGAGAATATAAATAATTCTATGGTACAGAAAGTGTCTATGCACGCTTTTATCAGATGATTACTTAATTTTTAAAGGCGTATATATACGCTCTTCGTAGCGAAAGGGTTAAAAGTAACATTGTTATTAATATGATGCTGAAAAGTGTTATTTATTAGCATTTAATTGGCATGCAATCAATATTCTTGAATATTATTTAAATTGGTTGGAATAGATTAAAAAAAGATTAATACGTATAATAGTTCTCTGTATTATTTTTTTATATTGTATAGTATTTTGATCCAACTAAAAGTATACTTCGTTATAAGTTATACTTCGTAATGTAATCATTTCAAAAGTGAAACTACTTTTTATCCTACGTTAACCCCTCGTCTTATAATTTTTTTTATTATCCATAGGATAAGTCGGGAATAGTTGGACCACAGGGAGAGACCGAATAGAATAAAATCGTTTGATACGAACAATGTTTCACAAAATCTCCAAGCATTTATTAAAGTCAAATATAATTATAATAGTCAAATATAAATTTAGATTGGGGCAACTGTATAATAATAATAATAGTACTAATAATTGGGTAAATCAGGGATAGTTGGACCACCGGAAGAGACCGAATAGAATAAAATCGTTCGATACGAACAATGTTTCACAAAATCTCCAAGCATTTATTAAAGTCAAATATAATTATAATAGTCAAATATAAATTTAGATTAGGGCAACTGTAGAATATTAGTGTATAATAATAATAATACTGATAATTGGGTAAGTCAGGAATAGTTGGACCACCGGGAGAGACCGAATAGAATAAAATCGTTTGATACGAACACTGTTTCACAAAATCTCCAAGCATTTATTAAAGTCAAATATAATTATAATAGTCAAATATAAATTTAGATTGGGGCAACTGTAGAATATTAGTGTATAATAATAATAATACTAATAATTGGGTAAGTCAGGGATAGTTCGACCACTGAGAGGAAATCAATTTTGAATTTTCGCCTAGTTCATGTGCACTTGATCACGTCTCATTATAACGGATCTCACTGTAGATCATTGTCTCGATGGGACACGTAAATTACGAAGTAATCACAAAGTTTATTATTACACAAATTGCTGAAAATGTTGCCCATTCTGCTGAGACAATGATCTACACTGAGATCCGTTATAACGAGACACGATCAAGTGCACTAGACGAAAATTCAAAATCGATTTTCTCGAAAAGAAAGCCTCAAACGAAAAATTTTTATTCCACATTTTCGACTTATTTTTTCACATAGAGTACCCCCTTTTCTCTTGCATCACCAGTTACCGAACACCCTGTATAATAACCAGTTAACTTTCTAAATTTCGACAATTATTTTTGCACTATCGACTCAGAAATATCAGAAAATGATCCGATTCGCCTCGGTCTACTCTAAAACAAACTTTCTTACAAGATCTCGGAGATACGATTTTTTATTTTTGTTTAAAATAGAGATACGGTTTTATTTAAATATACAGATTTAACCCATTTGCATCGCGAAGCGGAATATTCCGCGAGTAATATCTTCTCTGTATCACCAAAAGCGGAATAATTCGCCGACAACGACATCGTATCATACCGTTGAATAAAAATATTTGCGCTAAGAATTTTATATTTATTAATATATATTATCCTTTGTGCTCTGATATATCATCATAATCGGTTAGTATTAATAAAGAATGCTCTGATATATCATCATAATCGGTTAGTATTAATAAAGAATAGCAAATACTTAAATCGGGACGAGTTATAAACGATCGACCGTGTAGTCTTCGGTGATAAGTGAGAGTCTCTACAATTTAAGTCGTGATGCAAATGGGTTAAGTTGACACGAAAATTACCAACGATTATTGTATTTGAAAAAAGAAAAAGAAAATGCACAATAAAAGGAAAAGAAATCTCGAGTAAGATTTTTCGCAGAACGTCAGAAAAAATTACTTAAAGTGCACCGTTGTAGAATAGAATTTTTATGAGAACCGAGGAACTGCTCATTTCGACCCCCTCGGCAGTTCTAACGTTAGAAGCACAACAGTGCCTTCAACCTTGATGCTCGATTCATTCTCTAAAATGTCCCCTGTGTTTGAGAAGTTCTGAACGTGACCGTTTATTCTATTCTTATTCATGCTATCCAGCGAATTCCCCTTGTGTCGTTGTGCGTCTCTAAAGAAGAAATGTGGAGCGGACGCAACGTGGATATGTGTAAATCGACTCTAATTGTAACATTAGCGTATGCATATACATATGCTTGTAATGCAAGAGTCTCGAGTTTATTAGGGTGTACGTAATATACATACACTACCGTTCATAAGTATCCGGACACTGATCAATTTGTCAACTTGATCAATTTCTAGCGATGGTACATAAATGTTATTGAAATATATAACTTAATGACAATTTAACGACTGAAAGCAAAATTTATTACCTTCTCAAGGAATCGACGCATTGTAAATTGAAATTATCTACTGATAAAAATTTTCTAATTGTGTATTAAAATTAAATACACGATTTGTAAAAGGTCACTGAAGAAATGTTATTATTTAATCTATGACTTGGCAATTAAATGGTACATAAATATTATTAAAATATGTGAATTAATAATAATTTAACGACTGAAAGTAATATTTAGTACCTTCTCAAGGAATCGACGCATTGTAAATTGAAATTATCTACTGATAAAAATTTTCTAATTGTGTATTAAAATTAAATACACGATTTGTAAAAGGACATCGTGGAAACGTTATTATTTAATCTATGGCTTGGCAATTAAATGGTACATAAATGTTATTAAAACATGTGAATTAACCCTCTATAGCCCGAATTTTGTCTGTTTGTCAGTTTTTCACTTTGATTTAAAAATTTTTAAACTAATAATTGCTGCAGATGGATCGTGGTATCATTATACAGTAATATAGTAATCAGATTGAATAGTACAGTGATAACAAAATAAAATTAATTTTTTAAAATATAGATACATTAGTTTGCAACTTTTAAGTCACACGGCGCCATAGAGGGTTAATAACAATTTAACGACTGAAAGTAATATTTACTATCTTCTCAAGGAATCGACGCATTGTAAATAAAAATTACCTATTGATAAAAATTTTCCAATAGTGTATTAAAATTAAATACACGATTCGTAAAAGGACACCGAAGAAACGTTATTATTTAATCCATGACTTGGCAATTATATGGTACATAAATATTATTAAAACATGTGAATTAATAACAATTTAATAACTGAAAGTAAAATTTACTACCTTCTCAAAGAATCGACGCATTGTAAATTGAAATTATCTACTGATAAAAATTTTCTAATTGTGTATTAAAATTAAATACACGATTCGTAAAAGGACATCGTAGAAACGTTATTATTTAATCTACGACTTGGCAATTAAATGAAACATAAATGTTATTAAAACATGTGAATTAATAACAATTTAACGACTGAAAGTAATATTTACTACCTTCTCAAGCAATCGACGCATTGTAAATAAAAATTGCCTATTGATAAAAATTTTCCAATAGTGTATTAACCCTTTGCCCTATAACCACGAGTCATACTCGTGGCGCCGATTCTGGATAAAATACAATAAAAACGCACAATATTTATGATAAAGTTCAATTTTAGCTTTAACTGTAATTTAACTTTACAATATTGAAAATTAGCAAATACAAAATACGTGTAATATTTAAATACTTTGCGTTTGACTGAGTATCAAAGACGTGAATAACTATTGCTAATATGCATGAAGATTGAAGAAATCGTAAGCCAAGAAGTTAAAACGAAATACACGATTCGTAAAAGGACGAGTAATTAAATAACTTAGCAATTAAATAACTGAAACATAAAGAACTTTTCGATTAACGAAACAGTTCCATAAGGTTTTACTTAAGTTCCATAAGGTTTAATACACTAGTCAAATTTAATAAAACAGTTACAACTAGATAAAACAAATTTTTCAAAATATAGATACATTAGTTTCTTAACTTTTAAGTCATACTGCGCCACAGACAGTTAATGTTATTTATATACCATATTAACCCAGTAATTTATTCACAATATCCAATTTTATCCTATCATATTAGGTTGGAAACTATGAAACGGGCGTTTTTAGTCTGTATTCAGCTATGTTCAATTTTTTGACTTTATTCATTGCACGCAAATGTTTTACCACAGCTGTACGACTAGTTGCTAGTTTAGACCCAAGTGTTCGACTAGTTGTGCGTGGATCGGATTCCACAGTCGTTCTTAATTGCTCGTTATCAGTATGGGCCGGTGGTCTTCCTCGAGGCTCATTCACGATACTCAAATTGCCATAACGAAATTTTTCGAACCAATATCGAGCATTTTTTTCATCCGTCGATCCATCTCCGAATGCCCGATTAATATTTCTCGAAGCTTGAGCCGCGGTATGATTTAATTTAAACTCGTACGAGAAGAGTAGATGTAAATCGCGTTTTGTTTCCATCTGGTTTAGGATAAAAATAAAATAAAAATGGGATACAAACGCGAAAAAATTTTACAAAATGAGTAAGAAGAATACCTTTAAGCTTTATAAATAAAAATATCGAGCGCGCGTTACAATGTATCTCTCTCAGTCGCAGTTAAACACAGACTAAACAAAAAACGCCCGTTTCATAGTTTCCAACCTAATAATATATAATGTTAGTTAGGCCAAAGATAGGGTTTAAACGGAGTAATCAAGAATTGTTTCTCTAAAATAAACAAAGAATCTGCATTCAAAGTTTATTCTGTACCCTATTTTAATTTTAAGCCTTTTATACTAATTCGATAACACTTTTATTCGACCAAATCAAACGCACATTGCAATGCCTCCTTTTCTTCTCTCTGATCACTCCTATCTAACTATCACTCACTTTTTGCTACTCTACCGAGTATATCATTACTTTTACGGCCCGCGTGTGTGCGCGGGAATATTAAAAACTAATCTTAAGGAAGTAAACTTCCTTACAAATATTTTTCTACACACCAGCTGTAACAATAGCAATTAAATAAAATGATAAATTACATTCTGTCAAAAGTTAAGCAAGTGTCCGGATACTTTTGAGCGGTAGTGTATGTACTGGAAAAACTACGAGGTCGATCTCGTATCGGCAAGCAAATTAATCGAACGTGAATTAAAATTTGAACTTAGCTTTGCGGTTATATATTTGTTTTCAATGGTTGCTGCATTTTTACGATACGCGCTTATGAATTTTTATTGCAGATACGTTATATGTATTTTAATTTCAATTACCTCTGTAATTGGATTCTGTGTTGCGTGGGTCGTTAGTAGATTGCGGATGTTTATGTAATTAAAATGTGTTCGAATATGCAACAGATATGCAAGAAATATTTAAGTGAGTATGGACGAAATATGCGGTATGTTGTCCGCGTACACTCCAGTCCGTAACTCAGAGGATTTTAACAAAATTCTTATTAAAGTAGACTGTCGTTAAAATCTTTGATACACAGTATTAATTAAAGTTCTCATTTTGGAGATTCATTTCGTAACTGTAATACAAGCTTTTCTATATTCGAAATTTGTTAAGCGTCTGATTACTTATGGACGGGAGTGTACGTACAGGGTGTTCGCGGTAACACTGGACAGCTTTTTGTTTCGCAACACATTGCGGATAGAAAAATTTCTTTTATGAAAGTTAACGGGGAGACATTTTTTCATAGAAAAGATGGTAAAGATAATTTAAAGAAAAAAAAAATTACTGGTTAGGTGGTTATTGGAATTTAGTTTAATAGCTTCGAGTAGATACTGGTTTAGGTTAACAAAGTATCACTGGAATGTATATAGAACATTTTTTTTTTTTTTTTTTTTGTAATAGACACATGAAAGCGAATTTTTTTTACTTTATTATTTAATGAGATATGAAAGTCAAGTTCGTTTTTTAAACGGAACTATGTGTTTTTCTTTAGGTTATTTGACAGTGTTTTTCGAAACGAATTCATCGACTCTCCATGTATATAGCCGATTCTAATTAGTTTTTGAGATACCGAGCTTAGAAGTTTACTGATTCTTCGAAAAAAGTATTTCCTTAGAATAAAAGAAAACAGTTTTATATTTTCTTGCTCCAAAAAATAATTCGCAAAAATAGATATTTTACAACTTCGTTACCAAATTCAAGTAACACCCAAAAATCAAGTCAGGAGCGATAACTAATTTTATACAACACGAATGAATAATTCTTTTATCTTAAAAAATCCATTTCATTTGAACACATCCAATTTCCCGAATTCCCGAATTCCCGCGGTAAAGCGATAGAATCCACCTCGCGATCGAGCACGAACGTGTCCGAAGCGAGGAGCAGTTGTTCGGGTTCGGACATAAAGCGGTTAAAATTTCGTTCGGTCCAAGGCTGGTCCGGCAGCGACGAAGTTGCGTGGTACAGTTCCCACGTACCTTTTGCACCCCCTCCGTGCTCCGCAACATGGCCACCATCGGGTACCATGCAAGCACACCAACGTCGTCGTCCATCGGCCTCGCACGAACGGGCCTCCGGTCTGGAAAGAAAGAGAGACCCGTGGCGTGGACGCAGAATCCGAAGAGAAGCAAGCAGACGGTGTGGGACAAAGAGAAGGATGGCAGAGAGCCGAGCGAAGCGGAGAAAGAAGGACGAAGAGACGGAGCGAGAGAGATGAAACGGCTCTCTCCCACACAGTGGCGCTAAAATAAAATGACCGGCGAGAGGAATGCCGAAGCTCTCTCCTCCGTGCCGCGGAATGGCCTCAAGTGCCTCAGGACGAGACGCGCCGTAGCGACCAAGGGTAGGAGGAGAAGAGGGAAGAAGCGCTGAAATCGTACGTAGGTAAAAGAAGCCTTTCGGAAGAAAGAGAAGAAGAGACAGAGGTGCTCGGAGGATGGACCGATGCTCGAGTCGAACCAGGATAGTGGACACCGCGACGATGCTCTCTTCCTCTCGATCGTCTTCCTTTTTCACTCGGACGTGTTCCGTTCGTTCGATCATTCGTTCGTTTCTCTTCCTTTCCCTTCCTTTCCCTTCCTTTCCCTTCTGTCGCTTCTGTTTCTTCTTTTGCGTTCCTCTGCTCGTCCCATTATGCTCCTTTTACCTTCGATTTCCTCCTTCGCGCGGTATTTCGAGAGCCGGATCGCGAGCCGATCAGAGGAGGAAGAAGAAGAAGACGAAAGGAATGTTACTAGGTCCCAGTCTGTGCGTCGGCAATTTGTTCTTAGTCATCGTCTGAAGGCTGCGAGATGGTCCTCCCCGGTTTACACTATACGAACCGAGTCCATTATTCTTCGATGGCCGCTGTAATAGGCTTATATTTGTTTTCGCTCGCCGAGAATCTAACCGAGAACGAATTCGTAGGTATCCGGTTGGTTTTTCAACGTTTGCTTGTTTGATGTTTGGATAGAATTTTCACTGGATTTGCTCGCCGGCTACTATCGCCCTGGGACGCTTCCACGAGTCCACTGTATTGGGAAAACCGGTCGAAATTCAAACAACCGTACGTTCAAAAATCTTGTTAGCGACGGATTCGTTGAAAGTTAGTTGTTTGGAGTTGGATTTCTTTGTTCTGTTTCTTGTACCTTCGGCGTGTGTGCGTGTGTACGTTGCAACGTCTCTGTCTGGATGAATTTATCTGTTTATCAGAGAATTTGTGTGTCAATTTTTTAGTTTACAATTTTTTTTTTTTTTTTTTTTTTACTTAAAATGGAGTATTATTAGAACTAGACTTACGGGTACCAGTTAGATCATTTTAAAGGATATATTAAAGTAGAGTTTTTTAAAACAATCAATTTTTGAACTTAAAAATCTTTCTTTTCACTGAATTCTTATTTTGATCCGATTCGCCTCGGTCTACCCTAAATAAAGTATTGGGTGAGTGCAAAAGTTCGTGTCCGATTTCCCATTAACGTACAAGTAATTTGGCACGTAAAATTCTTTTTTATCAATCAATTATATAATCTCCGTTGCTTGGTACGATCTTGTTCCTATTTTGCAATAAGTTATGCGCAACGCGATCGTCGATCAAGGAAGGTCGAGCGGAGCGTGGTTCGTGGTTAAGTTGAAAATCACTTTTTCACCGTACGAAGAGATGGTGCACGGTCTTGATAAGCATCATGAATGTTTTTCATAGCAGTTTCCATTATTTGTCGAGTAGTGATTAATATTGGGTGAGTGCAAAAGTTCGTCCCCGACTTTGCATTAAAATACAAGTAATTTGGCATATAAAATTTTTTGTTATCAAAATTATATAATCTCCGTTGCTTCGTACGATCTTGTTCCTATTTTGCAATAAGTTATGCGTAACGTGATCGTCGGTCAAGGAAGATCGGCCACAGCGTTATTCGTCGTTAACCCTCTATGGGACCGTGCGACTTAACAATTACAAACCAATGTATCTATATTTTAAAAAATGAATTTTATTTAGTTATCACTGTGCTATTAAATTTGAATTTTGCAAACCACTTTTTCACCGTACGAAGAGCTAGTGCACGGTCTTGATAAGCATCCTGAATATTTTTCATAGCAGTTTCCATTATTTGCCGAGTAGTGATTAATATTGGGCGAGTGCAAAAGTTCGTCCCCGATTTTGCATTAAAATACAAGTAATTCGGCGCGTAGAATTTTTTTTATCACTCAATTATATAATCTCCGTTGCTTCGTACGATCTTGTTCCTATTTTGCAATAAGTTACGCGCAACGCGATCGTCGATCAAGGAAGATCGGCCATAGCGTGGTTCGTCGTTAACCCTCTATGGCGCCGTGCGACTTAAAAGTTACAAACCAATGTATCTATATTTTAAAAAATTAATTTTATTCAGTTATCACTGTGCTATTAAATTTGATTACCGTATTGCTGTAGCGATACTGCGATCCTCCATAGCAATTATTAGTTTAAAAATTTTCAAATAAGAGTGAAAAACTGTAATCAATCGTAGTTTTTTCTCTGATAAGCAGACAAAATTCAGGCTATAGAGGGTTAAGTTAAAGATCACCACGTCTGAATTTTGCGAACCACTTTTTCACCGTACGAAGAGCTGGTGCACGGTCTTGATAAGCATCCTGAATGTTTTTCGTACCAGTTCCCACTGTTACACCTTTGTGGAATTCGTAGAGCGTGTCGCGGCGCGAATGAATCTTTTCTTGGCGCATTTTTCAAATCTCTTTTCACGATATAAATGCTATTAAAAAACAAAAGACTGCTGTTAGAATAACAATCGAACGTCCCACTTTTTATCTGCTATGCGGTTTGCACGATCAACATCTGGATATCATTCGCAAATAATTAACCCTCTATGGCGCCGTGTGACTTAAATGTTACAAATTAATGTATCTGTATTTTAAAAAATTTATTTTATTTAGTTATCACCGTACTATTAAATTTGATTACTGTATTACTGCAGTGATACCACGATTCATCTATAGCAATTATTACTTTAAGAATTTTCGAATTGAAGCGAAAAACTGTAATCAATCGTAATTTTTCTTCTGATAAGTAGACAAAATTCGGGCTATAGAGGATTAATTTAGTCACATCTATTGAAATTGGGCACGAACTTCTGCACTGACACAATGTAACTTTTTTTTTTCAGAAGCTTTAGTTACAGCCCCTGTAATATTTTTATATCCCGTTGTGTAACGTAATGGTAACTATAAGATATTCCATCTCAATAAATTCCGATTACGTTGGTAAATATTCTCGTTAGTATTACTACCTTGCCTTTACGATCTACGTGCTGTTGCGCTAACTATAAAATCTTCTCACCCTTGTAATTCCCAGCTACTTCGAGGAACTTGTTACTGTTATTGCGATACTTTTACGATCGATGTGCTCTAGCGATAACTACGAAATTTTCTTCCTTCTGTAGTTGCCGCGTCCTTCACGACTCTTGTTGCTTCCTGTAGCGTTAAAATGCATTCTTCTCAACGTATCACTATTGCTTTATTAACCCTGCTACCATCTTAGAGACTCGGATACTAAGATTTAGATTCCATGAAAAGGAAACTTGTAATTTTAAGAACAACGTATCCTTAGCATCAAAGTGAAACTAAGAAATTCACATATTTATGACAACTTCCTTATATTTTGCTTAAAATTGGGAATGTTTTTAACTAACGGAAAACGTGATTGGAGTATTTGAAATAAAGGGAGCTCACGTGTACTCAACTCACGTGAATTCGAACTCGAAAGAATCGTGTAGATCAAAAGCGTTAAAACTCAATTTTGCAAAATAAATATACACGTACAATGATTTCGCGTTGAGCAGGTCTTCGATAAAAGTTTTGCGCTCGAAGGTTTCAGTGACATTTTTCAAAGAAAATGAACCTTCTCGTACCGATATTTATTCGACTGTTACTATTTCTCAAACGACCTATGATAACTAAAATGAAAGAATTATTAGAATTGAATAGAAATTTTAGTTGTATCGAACATTCAAAGTTGAATATTTTAAAACTCACGGTTGACGACCGAAAAATGTATTTTTTTATCTGCGATATTTCAGCGACCATGTTTCATATTTCTTCTAGGTTTTTTTTTTTTAGTATAATAAACTGCATTTTTTTTATTAACACATTGCGTACGGCGCTCCCAGGGTCCGCATATTTTTGAGCGTTCTAGAAACACTTTATACGATGCATATATTCACTTTTTTAATTCGCATTTGGTAGCAGATATTCGCATAAAGTATTCTTAAATATTACTATATATTTTTTATACATCTTTTACATTTTTCACATTTTTAAAAATTTTAATTATTTATTTTACAAGTTTGAATAATCCTTTGAATAATCTTTTTTTCTCGCTAACCATTTGTTAAAGGAATACGCAAGACTTCGTTACCCTGGTAACGTAACAAGAAAGTCTATTTTTAGTTATTCCTTAACACTAAAACTACTGACAATTAAAGTATACTTATTTCTACCGAAGAAATTAAAGTGGAAAGTATATAAAATAATATGCAATGCAATTCGGACAAAAGTTTATCTATATTTTTAATAGAAAATCGCGGAAAATCTGCTCAAAGGCACCGTAATTAATTTATAAAGATTCTGTAAAAAATTATGAATGGGTCATTTTGACCACTTTGGTAGTTCTAGTGTTAAATCGTCGATTGAGTCGAAGAAACCTGAAAACGAGATATCTCGTCTCCCGGCCACAACGTTCGGATTCCCAAAGACGAGATATCTCGTCTCCCGTACGCAATGTGTTAAGAAGCTATACTATAGTTTCGATTGAAGATATCGCACTTTATGTATTAAGCTCGCAATGTTGAATATAAAACAGAAAATTATTAAAATTTCTATAATTGACAACGAATATGTTTTGAGTTCCAAGTAATCTTAGGTTTAGATTAATTGGAATGTTTTCAAAAGCCTTTCCTTTACATAATTATGTTAAAATCATTTCCTACTTCACCCTACTTTGTGAATTATTACTGCTTTACACGTGTTTACAGCCACCATTTGTGAAATGCTAAGAAACTCTTCTAAAGAACTATTTAAATTAAAATATTAATAAACTATCAATATTAAAATATTTGTAAAAATTATGAGTCGCTAGTAAATTACATGATTGCTAATAAAAATTTGTTTGGTTGCTCTGACCACCATAAATAGTATATCTTTTAATCACCATATTCTTTTACATATTTCGTGATAAATAATAACTGCTATTTTAGATATTTTTAATTACTCTCTAAGATACTTTAACATGGTTTTATGAATTTTTTAATAACACTAATAATGTATTTTTTTATGTACACTCCCGTCCATAAATTATGGAATACTTAACAAGTTTAGAATAATTCAAAATTTATGTAATTTGCCGTAAATTATAAAGTAAACCTAACAGTCATTAATGTTTCACGTAATAAATAACCGTAAACTATACTGTTTTTTCAACATCTTATAGAAAACTTACTTCACATACATTTACATATACACATATTTCTCTTTATTTTACTTTTTTTTTCATATTTTTCTCTTCATTTCTGCGATCTATTCGTATCGTATAAATCGTACGAAATACGTTCTAACTGCTCGATTATATCGAACTACTCGAATTTTCCGAGCTCCCGGAGTGAATGGGAAACCGAGTCTCGACTCAGCTCAAATTTCAAGCTGCTCGAATATTCAAGCATGCCAACGGTCCTAATGGGCACGAGAATCACCTAAAACCCATGGCAGGGTTAATATCGAGCACGTATAGTAAATTTCCTATTACCTTCGTCGACAAAATAAAAAGAAAAAAAGAAAATCCCAGTTACGATGAAAGAAACGAAACTCGAACTTCGTAAAACCGAGGTGAAGTTTCAAGACCTCGTTCGAGCCATCCAAGGCAAAAAGAAATTTATTATCTTTTCCCGCGGCACGTTCGCGCGTGAAATTTATTTATTCCCGCTTTTTGCCTCGACTCTCGCAGCTCACTTTAATCTCGTATGTTTTTGTTTTGCAGAAACCGTGACGGTGCTCGCGAGACAGTCGGAGAACAAAACCTTAACCCTCTTCGATCAAGTGTATCGCACGATGGCGGTGCTGAGCAGGCCCTCGATAAAAGCCCTGTATCAAGCGATGGTTGATTATGTGTCGCCGAGCAACACACCGGACACATTGCAGCAGCCCTTGACCCGCGACATGCTCCAAGAACGTTTCATCGAGTTCTTCACCAAGCT
The DNA here is from genome assembly GCA_019453375.1 of Ctenoplectra terminalis. Taxonomy (NCBI): domain Eukaryota; kingdom Metazoa; phylum Arthropoda; class Insecta; order Hymenoptera; family Apidae; genus Ctenoplectra; species Ctenoplectra terminalis. The sequence goes on along the minus strand of SMSQ01018923.1, from coordinate 27,648 downwards.
GTTCCCGATCGCCTACCACAATGCGGTCAATCCGCGACAATTCGACCAGAATTTCACGGAAAAATTCAAGACCTGCCTGTACGAGACGATGGACGAAATTCAACCGTTCGGAGACATACCTAAGCAGGTCTCGAAGTCGGTCAGCAAGAGCCTAGAGGCGACGCGGGTGCTCGTGCAGGCATTGACTCTCGGCAAAACGGTTCTGGACAGAACGGACAGCGTGCTGTTTTCCGGTACCAGTCCCCAGCAGGAAACCTGCTACGGTGCGCTGCTCAGAATGACCTATTGTCCTAAGTGCAAGGGCATCAGTCCCTCTTTCAGGCCCTGCAGCGGATTCTGCACTAATGTCATGAGGTGAGCACGATGTATCCGACTCCGGTAATTACCTAAGCCTCATGGGTCGGCTTTATTCACCGCAGCCTTTGTTAATTTTCAATCGCATTAGTCACTGTGACGTAGCCGCGGCCCTACGGGGAATCGTTTCAGCGTGTTCGGTTTTAAAAATTCAGGACGCCTACGGTGGCGTCAATTTTGCGCGACGCGGAAAGATTTTTCAACAGCGATGAACATTTTTGGAAATATAGTTGGGTATTTAGTAAACTTAACACTTTGCACTTGGCTGGCGTCGCTGTGGCGACGTGCGTAATTTTGTTCAGAGATTATATTTTTAATTAGATTATATATTTTCATCATTTCAAACGCTTCTTTTATCTTAGGATAAAAGTACATTAACCAAATAAATAAGAAATCGTAAACATTTATAATTTTCTTCAGAGATTATATTTTTAATTAGATTCTATATTTTCATCATTTCAAACGCTTCTTTTATCTTAAAATAAAAATAAATTAACCAAATAAATAAGAAATCGTAAACATTTATAATTTTCTTCAGAGATTATATTTTTAATTAAATTCTATATTTTCATCATTTCAAACGCTTCTTTTATCTTAGGATAAAAGTACATTAACCAAATAAATAAGAAATCGTAAACATTTATAATTTTCTTCAGAGATTATATTTTTAATTAGATTCTATATTTTCATCATTTCAAACGCTTCTTTTATCTTAAAATAAAAATACATTAACCAAATAAATAAGAAATCGTAAACATTTATAATTTTCTTCAGAGATTATATTTTTAATTAGATTCTATATGTTCATCATTTCAAACGCTTCTTTTATCTTAAAATAAAAATAAATTAACCAAATAAATAAGAAATCGTAAATAATTTTCTTCGGAGATTATATTTTTAATTAGATTCTATATTTTCATTATTTCAAACGCTTCTTTTATCTTAGAATAAAAGTAAATTAACCAAATAAATAAGAAATAGAGACACAAAGAATTGCTACCCTTATTATGAGTATTTTTTCAAATACTCATCATTTTGATTTCTTTGGTACAAATAAATCTATTTTAAGCATTGATAATTATAGTGTTAATAAAGTGTAGTGTTCGATGTTGATTTTTACAATTTTTATTCAAGTATTTTTTGAAGCTATGCAATCACTGAATTTTAAAGTTTAGGAATCTTAAAAATAAGTGTATTTTTATGACCGCAAATTATTACATACCTTTTAGATTATAATTATATTTAACAATATGAAAAACAAATTAGGAAAGTAGCTATTGGTTATGTCAAATCTGGTTAGAAATTATATTATTTTAACTTCGATTAACTGCAACGTTATGATTATCATAATCGCATAGCATTATAGTACTTACAAAAAGTGTGTCTAGTAACTAGACCGGACTATAATTTCGTTCCCATTGAAGACAGAAGAAAAAATTGTAGAGGAAAATTTTTCAGTCCTTAACAAACTCTATCATCGCGTGTTGGAACTTTTTACAAAAGTGCATCGGTGCAGTTGCAAAGTGCAGTTATACTTGTTTTCTAAATGAAACCGTACATAACCTTTTTTTTTTTTGCATGTATTGATTCCTCTTGCCATCGTGAACGAAAAAAAATATTAACGTAAAAACGTAAAATCATGAAAGATACATATATTTTTTTTTATTATTTACGTATAACAAGTATTCAAACGTTCCACCATTGCATTCTAAATATTTTCTCGCGCGTGTCTTTTACGCATTTAACCAGTTAAGTGTGTTTGACGACTATATCCGTCATGAAGATGTGGCAGAATTTTGTGTCACGACGGCTGTATCCGTGATGCGTGAAACTTTGTTGCAATTCGATATTTAAATTGTAATTTTGGCGAAAACTAACTTATATTCGTAAACTTTAATATTTTTAAAATGCTTAGAGGTCAAGACGAGATAAAACAAACAAATAAAAATTATAAATAATTTTAGTTGGATTCATAACTTCCTGAGAGCTAAGTATACCCGTCATCGCTTGGTTATCGCGACACACACTGGTGCGCGCTTTGCAGAGATCGCCACAGTTAACTGGTTAAACGTTTCTTTCCGATTCGTTCTTTCGTATCATTTATCGAAATAAAAGAAATTATTTTTATTTCCTAACCCTTTTGCTACGGATGTTTCTGTCTGAAAAACGTGCCTATAGTAGGGATGGCTTTGATAACGAGTTATTAACGAAAAACACTGACCAATCACAGGGCGGGAAAGATTTATGATCAATAATAGTGTTTGATGTTATTTGAATAAATTTTTATTCGAGGAACAAATTCTACTCGTTACTAAATTTCAGTTATTTTTCATAAACCTGTTCATTATTTATTTGGAGTATCGGATAAACTCAGTTTATTTGTTCTACACGAATAACAATTAATTAGTTTATTCCGTATAACTTTTGTTTAATATTCGTCAACAGTCGCCTCGATACGTTCCGACTTGCTCGTCAAAGCACAGGTGCGGCACAGAGTCATAAATTATTATTACAATTACCATTGATCTTGTATATAATAATATATAATTTAAATTTAATAACAAGATTATATAAATATATATAATTATATTATAATAACAAGATTATATATTTATATATTATTATATTATATATAATTATATTACATTATTATATTATAATAATTATATTATTAAATTATATAAATATATAATCTTATTATTAAATTTAAATTATATATTATTATATACAAGATCAGTGGTGATTGTAAATTGTATGATTTAAATTATTTTTCCACATATTTCTTTCTTACTCATTATTTACTTTGAACATCGAAAACACTGTATTTATTTGTTCTACACGAATGCTGATTAATTAATTTATTCTATGTAAGTTCTGCTCAATACTTGACAACAACTGCTTCCATAAATTCTGAGTTACTCGTTCACCTACGAGCGCGGATCAGAGACAACACTCTCGTTAGTAACTAGTCGCTTTACTCGCTCTGTGATTGGTCAGTGTTTTTCGTTAATAACTCGTTAACAAAGCCGAATTTCACATTTTCGCGAAGGAAAATATTGCTTGAAATCATTTCAAGAATCATTCCTTAAAGAGACTTGCAGACCTGTTAGGACACCCTGTATACAAAAAATATTGCTGCCTGATACGATGTTTATGATCATTTCTTTAAAATTCGAAATAAATTAAATATTATAAACATTCGTTGAAATAATTCATGAAAAATTACCAGCAATATTATTAAGAGTGACAGGGCTGCTTATATTCATTGAATATATATTTTAGAAATAAATATTAGGTTGTCCCGAAAGTTTCTTCCGTTATCTTTACGCAATGCTTTCGTCTAGCAATGTTTAAATAAACATTCAGCCTTATTTGTTAAACGAGAGATGGAGGGAAAGAATAGCGCAAAATGAATCCTGTATAAAATAATAATATATCGTAAAACATAAAATATTATGTATCCATTACTTATTAATAAAACGAAAGAAACTTTTGGGACAACTTAATATAATGAATTTTACTGCAACGTAAGACTTGATAACATTTTTGCAGTTTTATTTTACATAATAATTTTTTGTAGTATTTAATAGTACCTTGACATGACAGTACTGTCGATAACAATTTAAAAAGATACGCAACAACGAGTAATAAAGTTCTAGTCATTGTAAAATGCATAAAAATCGCTGTAAACGTGAAAAAATATATGGTAAAAGTGCGTTGTCGATACTCGGTTACAGATTTTGAAATATTGTACGACTACGCTAGCGGTATTCAGTTTAAAAAAATTGAAATTACGCGGGACTACGTTATCAATATTCAGTTGAAAAATTTGAAATGACGTAGGACTCGTTACCGGTCTCGAATGTGTTAACATTTTTCGACACGAAACGAAAAGCGCTTTGCATTTTTCGACGTGAAACGAAAGAAGCGCAATCGCTCTGTTTGCCACTTTTTAAGATGAAACAAAAAAAGCGCGGTGACAGCGCCTGGCAATTTTCGAACGGATTTTTTTAAAGATCCGTGACGCTCAAACGGTTAAAAATCGATTGATCGACGCGTCCTCGTATAGTGCGCGTAAACTTCAATTTCGGCTTTTTTCTGTGATTTTTTTCTTCCAGACTAAACGTGCACACGATACGATTGAGATTAACAGAAAGGTAATTTTCTTGGAACCGATCCACATTAATTTTTGGTTCTCCATTAATCAATAACTTCCAAGGATTTAAAGCAAAATTGAAATCGTTGTATTAATCCATTATCGTTGCTTTTAAAATTTTTGTTTACATTACAATTATTTACAATTTTTATTTAAATTTTTGTTTACATTACAATTATTTACAATTTTTATTTAAATTTTCATTTACATTACAATTATTTACAATTTTTATTTAAATTTTTATTTACATTACAATTATTTACAATTTTTATTTAAATTTTTATTTACATTACAATTATTTACAATTTTTATTTACATTTGTGTTAACGTTTGAGTTGTTTACAATTTTTTATTAATTTTTCTTTACTTTACAATTGTTTAGAATTTTTTTATTAATTTCAGTTTACAATACAATTGTTTAGAATTTTTTTATTAATTTCTGTTCACATTACAATTGCTTACAATTTTTTTTATTAATTTTTGTTTACATTACAATTGAATACAATTTTTTATTAATTTTTGTTTACATTACAATTGATTAGAATTTTTCTTATTAATTTTGGTTACACTTTTGTTTATGAATTCTAAATCGAATCAAATATCAAATATGTAATCATTTTGTATCATGTTGCAATACAAATGTTGGCAAGCATTCAGCACGATGTAAACACGAGGTAAACTTGTTGGTTCAAATCTGTCTATATTCGACTAGTAATTACTGAAATTTCGCGTATTCGTCGTGGTATCGCGTTTAATGAGTCAGACCATCTGAACTCGAAAACGAACTCCGCCATTAAGCTGAAATTAATTCAGAGTTTACTGGAGCGTGGAATAAAATGTCGTACACGGTTACTTCCTTGCATAAAATAATCGTACGGGTTTAATTCGTTGCATAAAATGAGCATACGTGCTACATCGTCCCGAGCTTTATAGAATCCTATCCCCTCTTGGGACCTTTGAAACAACTTAATAAGAAGTTTTAAACTCCCGGAACATGAGATTTTAATTTCCGGCTGAAATATTTAACAACGTCCAGAAACTGTTCCTATTGTTTCGAAAATTTAATCTTTTACAATTTAAATTAACGAAACTTCATATCCGTTGGAATAGAAAAGTCACGAGGTAGAAATAGAATAAAATCGTTTGATACGAAACAATATTTCATAAAATCTCGAAGCACTTATTAAAATCAAATATAATTATAATTATCAAATGTAAATTTAGATTGGGACAACTGTATGATATAACTGTATAATAATAATAATAATACTAATAATTGGGTTAGTCCGGGATAGTTCGACCACAGGGAGAGACCGACCGGTATTAATATGTCAATGCAAAACCAATAAATCGGCTTATTATTATCCTCGTACTGACAATTGTCGCAACACCATATACAATTAGTAAGAGAATTACTTATGTTTGACAGAGTGTAGTTTAATTACAAAATTAGAGATACTTTTACACACGTACGTATGTGCACTACCGCTCATAAGTATTTGGACACTGATAAATTTGTCAGCTTGATCTATTTGTAGCGATGGTACATAAATGTTACTGAAACGTATAAATTAATTACAATTTAACGACTGAAAGTAAAATTTACTACCTTCTCGAAGAATCGATACATTGTCTGTTAAATTTTTTAATGAAGATAAATTAAAACAAAGAGTTAAATTTTTTAATGTTTTAAATTAAAACAAAGCGTTAAATTTTTTAATGAAGATAAATTAAAACAAAGAGTTAAATTTTTTAATGAGGATAAATTAAACCAAAGAGTTAAATTTTTTAATGGAGATAAATTAAAACAAAGAGTTAAATTTTTTAATGAAGATAAATTAAAACAAAAAGTTAAATTTTTTAATGAAGATCAATTAAAGAATATTTCTTTTGCATAAGTTATTATTAAATAAAGGTAGCCGGGGTTGAAAGTAACAGTTAGACTTTGAAATTCGATTGCATAAGAACTATTATATTTACAGCAAAAATTTTTATATAAAAATCTATAACAAGTAATAAGTATGTTATTAATAAAAAATAGAAACTGGAGAAAATGTTACCACTATCCAAATTTTTTTGTAATATCATTAATTCAGTTTACTTCAAATTAATATATTTCTATTAGCAAAGATAGAATTTTAGAATTTTATTTATGACAATTTTAGATAGAATTTTAGAATTTTATTTATTACAATTTTAGTTAGGATTTTAGAATTTTATTTATTAGAATTTTAGAATTTTATTTATTACAATTTGAGATAGAATTTTAGAATTTTATTTATTACAATTTGAGATAGAATTTTAGAATTTTATTATTACAATTTTAGATAGAATTTTAGAATTTTATTTATTAAAATCTATTAAATGTGATTTATTTAGTACATTTTTTTTTTTTAGTATTAAACTTAAGCACGAAATCTAAACTGCGTCAAATTGACGAGTTCCGTAAATCTATTGTTAAAACAATACATCTATTAAACTATGTCTTTAAAAACAACTGTTTATAAGAAACATAGCACGAACGTGAAATGAATTAAGTGTACAATTTGTGAAAAATATAAATTATACAAATGCCATAATTGTTTGTAATAACTCAACTTAAAAAAAAACTTTCCAAAATAAGAGTATTACTAAAAACGCCCTCAAAGAATTTATTGTTTCAAGAACACAATCTTTTTGTGAAACTAAAATCAGCAAACTTATATCACTATGATGAAACTGTATTGATTCAGATGGTTCTTACTCTGATTAATAATTTTGGTTCTAAACTTATATCTACTTAACCAAACCTTTTATCTCGAGAATTACATTTGTTATACAACAACTTAATTATACTTTTTCTTCTTTTTTTTTTTTTCTTAAATTGAAACTGAAATTAGGCGAATGATACTGTTATAACACAATACACGGTATCGAGGTAAATAAACTTTTTAAGTCCCATCAAGACTTATGTATTTGTCATTTTTGTAATATTATTTGCTATTGATTTGATAGAAAAAATTTAATCAAATACACGAGTGACAATTTGAAAAAAAATGAGCGCAGCTTCTTTTTCCCCCGTTCGTTTCTTTTACCCGTAACGAACCGCTCTATATTCCACATTGACTTCAGTTACTTTCACTTTCTTTTATCGTCTTTGATGAGTCGTTCCCTCGTGTATATACTGGTATTTGCAGAAATAACTCGAGTTGTCTGGCCAATTTAACCTCGAGGTTAATTTTAAGCTTTTCAGTTTTCACACTTTTATTCTTTTATGTATCTCAGTCCTACATTTTCTTTTGTACGTACCATAATACCCAACGACTATTATTTCTGATCGTTTACAAATTCATGCGAAGCTAAAGCTTACAACTTGTATCAACCCTTAAGTGGATTTTCAGTTTTAATAGGGTAGACCGAGCCGAATTGTATAATTTTCTGTTTGACAGTGAAGAAATAATAATCAAAATTTACAAAGTCAATTTTATTACAAATTCATACGTAGCTAAAGCTTGCAACTTGTATCAACCCTTAAGTGGATTTTCAGTTTCAGTAGGGTAGATCGAGAAGAATTGTATAATTTTCTGTTTGACAGTGAGAAAATAATAGTCAAAATTTACAAAGTTAATTTTATTACAAATTCATACGTAGCTAAGGCTTGCAACTTGTATCAACCCTTAAGTGGATTTTCAGTTTTAATAGGGTAGACCGAGCCGAATTGTATAATTTTCTGTTTGACAGTGAGAAAATAATAGTCAAAATTTAGAAAGTTAATTTTATTACAAATTCATACGTAGCTAAAGCTTGCAACTTGTATCAACCTTTAAGTGAATTTTTTGTTTGAATAGGGTAGATTAAGGTGAATTGTATAATTTTCTGTTTGACAGTGAAAAAATAATAGTCAAAATTTACAAAGTTAATGTTATTACAAATTGATACGAAGCTAAACCTTGCAACTTGTATCAACCCTTAAGTGAATTTTTTGTTTGAATAGGGTAGATTAAGGTGAATTGTATAATTTTCTGTTTGACAGTGAAAAAATAATAGTCAAAATTTACAAAGTTAATGTTATTACAAATTGATACGAAGCTAAACCTTGCAACTTATATTAACTCTTAAGTGGATTTTCAGTTTGAATAGAATTTATCGAGACGAATTGTATCATTTTCTGTTTAACTTTCTAAATTTTGACTATTATTTTTTCACTGTTAATTTTATTAGAAATACATACGAAGCTAAACCTTGCAACTTGTATCAACCCTTAAGTGGATTTTCTATTTGAATAGGGTAGATCGAGACGAATTGTGTTATTTTCTGTTTCACAATGAAGAAATAATAGTCAAAATTTAGAAAGTTAATTTTATTACAAATTCATAATTCACACTAAATTTACGAGGATTAATTGGACCATTTTTACGGGCTTATTAAACTACACTTTTTTTTATAATAACATTAATTCATTTTATTTGAAATGAGTAGATTTTTATTCACACAAATTCAATTAATACGTTTCTTGAATTTAAATTCTATTTTGAGTGTACATTTTTTAACCCTCTATAGGCGGAATTCTGTTCGGTTATGGGAAAGAAATTAAAATTAATTATAGTTTCTCGGTTTAATTAAAAAATTGCTAAACTACTAGTTGTTGTAGATAGACTGCCTAATATCATAACAGTGAAAATGTGCGGACCCTGGAAGTGCGAAAAAATTAATATTGCTTATGATAGTACTTGTTTTTATTTATTTCACAGATATCCTTTTTCATCTCGTAAACGAAACATAAATTTTTAATTTTGTAAATCATCATGGTACGATATCTTTGAAAATTGAGCGTAATCATACTGGAAACAGAATGTCTCCGTAGCGGAGCCAAAGGAGCGCCAAGGGTTAATATCCATTTAATTTGAATATTTTTTTAATCTTAAAAATCTTTCTTTTGACTGAATTCTTATTTCGATTCGCCTCTCTCTACCCCATATATTTTATATTTAATTTTTATTTAAAATTTATTTATCTCATGCTTCTATCCTTAGATTATTAATTTAAATTGTATTCATCGTTTACAGTATAATAAACTCACAGAGCATAAAATATATGATTAAAAAGCGACGATTATAGATATCTTTGAAAGTTAATGATTCGCAAAAATAAATTCATCCTTTCAAGCTCAAACTTGAATATTGAACGTTTAATATTCGATTGAACAATTTTAAAAATTGTTTAATAAATAGCGCACGATTCTGAAGTTTTTACTTCATTATTTAACACAAAAAAGTGCATACAGCGATAAATATAAAGAAGCAAACAGAAAATTATCCGATTCGCCTCGGATAAATAAATGCAGACGATAAAAAGTTTTATGCAAAAAGTAGGGAGCAAATAAACTTGTTTAAATTCATAAGATGTAAATTGTAAATAACCGCAAGCGGTTTGATCGATCAGTTTCCGGATTCCAGGGACTAGGGTGATTCTTTTGCGGTTAATTTATCGTATACGTATACGCGTCCGATGAAACCGCTGAAATCGCTCACACGAGATCTAAATATACCTAGGACACATGGGTGTGAACCAAAATGCGTTTCGAGACGAAACCACCTCGTGTTGTGGATCATTTCATTGTGCCGCTTTTCGATTCGAAAAATCATTCTACGTGCAATTTTCGTGTTGATTTTATTTTTTTTTCGCTTCAATGAAATGTTTCGAAATGTTGCAAATTACCTGATATTAATTTGTATTTGATATTAAAATATTTCACCTAATTTTCCTTAAAACGAATGTGATTGCACAATTTGTACAGAAGTTCTTCGTATGCTTGAATATGAAAAGTAATTATTTTCAATGATTTTTAAATAATTGTATAATTTTGTTTTGTTTTTTACAAGAATTAAAGAAATATCTAGATGTTGAAATTTGTAACATTTTCATTATTAACATTTGTATGATTAATTTAAATATTATTTAAAATTGTTAAAGAAATCATTTCTTTATTTTTGTTGTAAATATTCGGCCATCTTAAAGAATAGATTGAGTTGTGAAATTTCTTTTTTAAAAAAGATTGGATAATTAGAAAATAGTTTATAAACAGATTCATAATTTCGTTTACTTTTTAAAAATATTAAATAAATATATACATGTTGAAATTTGTAATATTTTCTTTAGTAACATTTTAATAATCGATTTAAACGTTATTTAAAATTGTTAAAGAAGTCATTTGTTTATTTTTGTTGTAAATATTCGATCATCTTAAAGAATAGATTGAATTGTGTAATTTCTTTCTTAAAAAAGAATAGATAATTAGAAAATAGTTCATAAACAGTTTCATAATTTCGTTTAGTTTTTAGAAATATTAAATAAATATATGGACGTTGAAATTTGTAATATTTTCTTCGGTAACGTTTTTATAATCGATTTAAATATTGTTTAAAATTGTTAAAGAAATCATTTCTTTATTTTTGTCATAAATGTTCGATCATCCTAAAGAATAGATTGAACTATGCAATGTCTTAAAGAAAAAGAAAATTAATTGTATAAAATAATAGAAACTTATGATCCTTATGTCCTTATGTTGAATGTCAATGTGAAAGCTAAATGAAGTTAGAATTACCTTCGAATAACCTAGTTACCATACGCCAGCTATCCATTTTAGACGCTGAAACTTCCTCGGAACATTCAGAAATTCGATCTTACCATTGAAATAGCTTTTACCTGTCTTCTGACAAACTTGCTAAATCTACTTCAAATTATTTTTATTCTTTCAATCGACTGTGTCACTTTATAAGTGGTTTTCATATTTCCAAACGCTTCGACGTACCTGATTCTCTTCTTCAAATTCACATAAAAGAAGCAACCAGTTAAGGTAGCTAAAAAATTAGTCTAATATCTCGTAGATTCACAATATCATCGCAATATTAAAAGTTTCGTTTTCTTCGTTGAAAATGGACACGAAAATGGACGACTGATACGACGACAGATGGTTTATACCATTAACTGAGAAGTCGTAACGATTTTTAATATTATACTTTTCCGTGACACAATTCTACAACTTGATGCAGAAACTTGTAATCGCTTTAGTTGGAACTTTGTAGGGTAGCTTGACATGTAAGCATACTCTTCAAAGCCGAATAGGATATATCATATCCGACTACAGCAGTGGCCAATAAAATTGCACCATTTTTGTTGAACACAGTTTGTCGAATACAGTAGAGACTCCCGTATCCGAACTAATAGGAAGACAAAAATGACCGGATAGTGGAATTTTTGTACAATAGAACAATTTCTTTTGTATTAACCCTTTGGGGACTACCGCCGTGTATATGTGTTCTGCGGAAACCATCAATTTGGCCGAGGAAAATTAATTTTTTAAGATATAGATGCATCAGTTTGTAACTTTTAAGTCACACAAAACCATACAGGGTTAATATATACAATACCTGTCGATTATAAAATAAGAGATGTGCACACAAAACAAAATTCACGCCCCCATAGCGGCGACACCGATTTCTATAACAAAATTGAAATGTCGCCATAGTGGCGACACCGATTTCTATAACAAAATTCATGCCACCATGGCGGCGATACGGATTTCTATAACAAAATTGAAATGTCGCCATAGTGGCGACACCGATTTCTAGAACAAAATTCATGCCACCATGGCGGCGATACGGATTTCTAGAACAAAATTGAAATGTCGCCATAGCGGCGATACTGATTTCTATAACAAAATTGAAATGTCGCCATAGCGGCGACACCGATTTCTATAACAAAATTCATGCCCCCATAGCGGCGACACCGATTTCTAGAACAAAATTGAAATGTCGCCATAGCGGCGACACCGATTTCTAGAACAAAATTGAAATGTCGCCATAGTGGCGACACCGATTTCTATAACAAAATTCATGCCACCATGGCGGCGATACGGATTTCTAGAACAAAATTGAAATGTCGCCATAGTGACGACACTGATTTCTAGAACAAAATGAAAATGTCGCCATAGCGGCGACACCGATTTCTATAACAAAATTGAAATGTCGCCATAGCGGCGACACCGATTTCTAGAACAAAATTGAAATGTCGCCATAGTAGCGACACCGATTTCTATAACAAAATTCATACCACCATGGCGGCGATACGGATTTCTAGAACAAAATTGAAATGTCGCCATAGTGGCGAGAAAGACTCATATGTGTCCCACACAAACGCATTGCTATGGCCGAGAAACGCATATACGCGTTCGCCAAAAACAACTGATAGAATAGAATAGAATCTTCTGGAGAATTTTTACATGTACTATCTACATATATGTCTATAATTTGACATCTTTGAGCGCTATGAATGAAAATCCCTTAACACTAGGTTTACGGGCATTGATTGGATCATTTTGATGGATACATTGAAATACAAATTTTTTATAATATCATTAGTTCGGTTTACTTCAAATTAATAGATTTCTATAAGCAGGAATTTATTTAGTCAATTTTTCTATATAAATTTCACTTTGAGCTTATATTTTTCTCACGCATGATTGTTAAACTTGAGCACGAAATTTGAACTGCGTCAAATTGACGGGTTCCGTAAATCTAGTGTTAAGGAAACGTTTCTGCTGAGACGTGCGCTGGTCATTTTAACACATTGCGTACGGCGCTCTAGAAACACTTTATACGATGCATATATTCACTTTTTTACTTCGCATTTGGTAGCAGATATTCGCATAAAGTATTCTTAAATATTACTATACGCATCCGATAAATCGTCAAACAACGATTCACTTTCATTTTCATTTTCTTTAATTCTACGTGTCATTTTGCTACAATTTTAGAATTAGGGCCTATGTCGTAAATTAATTCTTATTATAAATTATCATTAAAAAACTGAAAATATAAATGATTTTTAAAAAGCTGTTTCCTTACAAATTAAAACGCCAACTTTGAAATAATAAAATGCTGTACAACGATAAAACACTTTATAAGGTACGATGCACAGAGACACAGAGCTACCAATGTAATGGCTGTACCGACCCACTGATTTTTACGCTCTCAGAATGTTGGCATTCATTTTTTTTCGCTAACAATTTGTTAAGGGAATACGCAAGACTTCGTTACCCTGGTAACGTAACAAGAAAGTCTATTTTCAGTTCCTTAAATCATCGATCGAGTCGATGAAACCTGAAAACCAGGTATCTCGTCTCCCGGCCACAACGTTCGGATTCCTAAAGACGAGATATCTCGTTTCCCGTACGCAATGTGTTAAGTGACTATCGCGGTAGCGGCTCGGCCCCACGGTTTACTCAAAATGACGCTGTCAGCAAAGAGTTAAACTTAATTTATTCAAATAAAAATGAACAGAATTGACAGTTTCTTTCAACAGCTAAGAGTTTAATATCTCTTCAGCCGCTAAGTCACATAAATTTTTATTATAAACAGCTGCGTAGAATCACATTCCCGTTCTATCTCAAACCATCGAAGTCCTTTTCCAAACGACTCAAATCCTTCGTCGTTACTTTCGTTTGCTGCTGCTGTTTGTGTAAAATTTATGTTATATTCATCGCTACTACCGTCTTTATCGCACCGAAGCCATTGCATTAGATCATCGGTGTCGCGATTACATCCTGGTATTCTACGCAATGTAGCGACAGCTTCTTCAATATCTGCTTCTACTGTTCTTTCTTGTTCTCTAATTTCGTCAGTTTCACGCATTAACACGTTCGCGGACGTGAATGCTGTAGCATTAATTTTCACGATGATGCAGAATGACACGAATGCTGTAGCATTCAAATCTTAAAGTCAATTATTTTGAATTTAATTTTATATAACCTTAAGTTTTCATTTTATTATTAATTTTAAGTTTCATCGTATATAACGATTAAAATATGATAATCCGACTACTCTTATAAAATGTGTTTAATCAAATCTCGGATATCGCAACCAATTTAAAAATAAAATCACTGTCAATTTTTGCACCTCGCTGAAACTTTTACTATCCGCGAACGTGTTAAAAGTTTTCTCCATCCTCTCTTCAATGTTGTACTTTTAATGTCGCTCCGAGCATTTGCCACCGTGTAAAAGCGGTCTTTTGAATTTAGTTTCTTTATATTGCTCTGTCACACCCTCTTCGTTCAAGTGAAACGTAAACAGAAGAATTTATATGATCACGTTTAACCCTTTGAGCTCTATGGATGCATACAGGGTGTCCATTTTAATAAAACCCACTAATGAATTTTAAGCTATTATTTTTTTTAAATTCATATCGTCAGTTTCTAGGAACCAATAATGCTTAACCCATTGACTGCCGACTACGAGATATCTCGTAGTGTGTGTTGCAATTTTAGATTAATTACAAATGGCCACTTGAGTTAAGAATTATTAGTGTTCTTTTTCAGCAACTTTATCAGCAACTTGATATTATTATATTTTGTAAAGTTTCATGTATTCTTTAAAATAAATCCTTGACACCCAGGGGAAGACGCTTTAACCGTTTGAGTCCAGGGAAGCGCTATCGCGCTTCACTTGTCGTATGCCAAAAGTACGTCGCAGCGCGATAGCGCTTCTCTTGTTTTGTATCGAGAATGCGAAGACGCTGCTGTTGCTAGTATACTTTACGCAATTATTGAGAGTAGTTGTAGTAATATCGGTAGCAGTTTTTATTCATTTAACTCAGTTGTGGCTTTTAACAATATAAGAATTAAAATAATATACAGTAGTAATGTAGTAAAGCCTGTGAATTGTGGTACGGTAGAAAAAATGGGTCAATGTAAAAGGATATATAATGTTTTGACTGTAATTTTTTTTAAATCATCACCAGATCTATAAGGGCGCTATATGTGAAAAAGGAATCCGTGGAATTTGTGCGGCAAAACATTTTTGTTATAAGTGAAAATAAAAATTTTTTTTTGATCAAAAATACTTGTTACATAACAATTAGTGTTAATTATAACCATTTTCATTGTTTCCCAAAAAAAAATACTACGCATTTCATCCCGGACTTTCAGCATATGCATAAGAAAATTCTCCCGTACTCAAACGGTTAAATATGCCTGGCAGTCAATGGGTTAAACGATAAGTTCGGTGTCAGTCGTAGCACTTAACGTGTTAAGGGTGGATTGGAACTTAATCTTTGAACTCTTGAAATTCTGCAAGGTTTCGAAACTCTGTAAATTTGAAGTGTTAATTTTATTCTGTACGGGAACTGTTTTTTCCTCAAGTTTAACCCTTTGACTACGGCAGACTTTGGCATGCACTGGCCGTACGGTACGGTACGAATTCACTCGCAACGTCCACTGGGTACGGCGGACTTCTGAGGAAGTATATTAAAATATTCAAAATACTGAAAAATTTTTAAACGGACGAAACAAGCGAAATTTGATCTGGACGCCAATTGGCGCCTACAGTACCGGGGAGCCAATATGTTTCGGACGCCAATAGACGCCAACAGTACCGGGAAGTCAACATATGTCGGACGCCAATAGTAATCAAAGGGTTAACGTTGCATCGACTACTTGGTCATTAGCGATTCTTTCGGTTGGTGGTTAAATTCCTGTGTACAGGGTGTCCCAAAAGGTCTGTAAGTCCCTTTAACCCTTTGCCCTATAACCACGAGTCACATTGGGCGCCGATTCTGGATAAAATACAATAAAAACACACGATATTTATGCTAAAGTTCAATTTTAGCTTTAACTGTAATTTAAATTTACAATGTTGAAAATCAGCGAATACAAAATACGTGTAATATTTAAATACTTTGCGTTTGACAGAGTGTCAAACACGTGAATAACTATTGCTAATATGCATGAAGATTGAAGAAATCGTAAACCAAGGGGTTAAGGGATGAGATACTCCTGAGATATCAAACAACTTTTTCCTTTGTGGAAATATGAAATTCGTCTTTGTTAACGAGTTACTAACGAAAAACACTATTATAAAAGCAGTAAGTACTAACCCTTTGCATTCGAAGACATTTTTATGTTTCAAAGGTGTTCTTTTGAAAAGAAAAAAAGAAAATTATAAATGTTTACGATTTCTTATTTATTTGGTTAATTCACTTTTATTTTAAAATTTAAAAAATTCGTTCTTTTTCGGACTGTGATCACAGTCTCCCGCTTGCAATGTGCTAATTTAGTGGCGGTTGAAAGAAGGAAGGAAAAGGATAGGAAGGTCGTTTCGTCCGGGGCCTGCTAGTGGACTCGTCAGTAGGGCATTCTAGCAGGCCCGGGCCTTAGACGCGGGGATGTTGAAGTTAACACTAGGTTTACGGACATCGATCAGCTCGTATTGCTGGGTACATTGAAATACAAATTTTTTGTAAAATTATTAGTTCAATTTACTTCAAATTAATAGATTTCTATTAGCAGAGAGTTATTTAGTACGTTTCTCGTATATAAATTCTATTTTGAGTTTACATTTTCCGCATGCATGATTGTTAAACTTAAGCACGAAATCTGAACTGAGTCAAATTGACGGGTTCCGTAAATCTAGTGTTAACACGTTAAGCGCCACGCCGGTCCCCGCGGATCGACGCTGAAATTTCTGTTTAGGTGTTGTTGGTTTCTGAAAACTGGCAGTATCAATTTTAAAAAATAATACCTTATAATTCATCAACGAGTTCGATTAAATCGCATTAAACAAAGTTACCGTCTTCCTTCGCAATTTTTTTCTTAAATTCTTAACAATTTTGCAATCAAATGTTTTTCAATTAGTACCGCACCACACAACCTAACGGAAAGTTGACCAAAATCTACGTGGCGTTTAACGTGTTAACCCTTTGCGAACGGCGTGATTTTGAATAAACCGTACCGTGGAGCCGAGCCGCTACCGCGATAGTCACTTAAAATGACCAGTGCACGTTTCAGCAGAAACGTTTCTTTAAGCGATTTTTATAGCGCTCGAAGATGTCAAATTATAAACATATATGTAGATAATACATGCACAAATTCTCCAGAAGATAAATAAAATATATTAAATAACGCATATATGCGTTTCTCGGCCGTAGCAACGCGTTTGTTCGGGTCACATATATGAGTCTTTCGGCCTTATCAATTGTTTTCGCCGACGCATATTTGGGTTCCTCGGCCAAATCGATGGTTTCCGCAGAACACATATATGCGGCGGTAGTCCGCAAAGGGTTAAGAGAGGGATCGGTATAAGTACTTATCGTACTGTTTTAGAGAACTTGCGAGAAAGTCGGTCTTATAGGTCCCTCTGGTGGCTGCGTGTAGTCGGGCCGCCACGCTAAACTACGATTCTACAATAATAACAATTATTTGTAGGAGCAAACGTCTCAGTTTATTTACATCTTCGAAAACGATAGGAACCACCAGTACGTGGATATTTACTTTCTCTTATAAAATAGATTCTACTTCGTAGTTATTATAAACCGTAAACCGTGATTATTTTTTTCCAACCCGCATATCCGTGTTAGATAATTTATTAAGAGATACAGATGTTCAAATGTTTATTCTCTTAAAGAAAAATGATCATTGAAACGAAAAATCTGGTTCTATCCTGGTCGCGTTGATTATTCGCGAATCGAAGAAGATATCTGTGCGCCCGAAATTGCGGAAGCTCGATAAATCGCAGCGTCTGCTTATTGTACGTATCGGTCGAGATAAACAGTGTAAAAAAAAGTAATTGGAAAAAAGTCAATAGATAAAATAGCGATTTCTTCATTCGAACGAGGGAGCGAAAAGCGAGGCTGAAAATAATCTGATTGCAGAGGTTGCCTGACGGAGCCAGCATCCCAACTGGACCTCGCATGGTCCGGCTACGTGGAGACGGTCGAGAGGCTGGTTGTGGCGGTCGACGGTCGTACCGATCCGCTGGGCCTGAATGCCGAGAGGGCTGTCAGACAATTGGACACCCGCATTTCGGACGCCATTATGCACGCGATGGGGAACGGGCCGGCGCTCGTGGAGAAGGTGAGTATCCGCCAAAAGAATTCTAACACACGCGTAATCTTCATCAGATATACAGGGTGAATCCTCTATCCGGCGTGTAGTATACGAGAGGAACTTGGTGCAGGAAATTCCGAATTAACTAATTAGCAGAACTTTAACTTTTTAAACACGATTTAATTTTTTTTTTTTAAACACAATTTAATTTTTTTTTAAACATGATTTAATCTTTTTTTTTTCACATGATTTATTTTCCTTTTTTAAAACATGATTTAATTTTTTTTTAACACGATTTAATTTTTTTTTTTAAACACAATTTAATTTTTTTTTAAACATGATTTAATCTTTTTTTA